>LPNX010780283.1:501269-515292 GCA_001517045.1 Pseudotsuga menziesii
AGCATCCACCTCCTCCAAGTATTTCCCATTTGCAGCAACATTCTTGGTATTACAGCTATGATCCCATTCCCTTGAGTCAAAGTTTCATTTGCTGCTTGGTTCACCCTGCCGTCATACTCTGAACAAAGGATGTTTTAGTCCCCCACTCCCCCCTTGCCCTTGTTCAGTTCTTTCCCTCCCCCCTTCCCCCCTAATTTAGTGAGTCAGTCCGCAGATTGCTTCACAAATTTTGGTTATCCACCTCACGCTCCTGGTCAAGGAAACATCATCGCCTTGAATAGGGGCAGGTCTCCCTCTGTCGACGCCAATACACATATTCCAAAGGATAGACCCAGAGGTCCCTGTACCTTGGTTTCATTAACACCATTGATGAGTTCCTTGGACCACTTGAGAGGAGTCCATAGTGCCTCTTGGAATGGTTGTTTCTCACATGCTCGACTTCAACTCCATCATCGCACTGTTGAGATTCGTACAGGGTTTGTTCCACACAATACTTGGTCGAAGACCCCAGATGTCACCTGACTCTAGCACATTGGTGAGTCCACTCAAGAGACCTAAACAGGTTATGTCCCTTGTGATTTTTGAGTTGCGTTGGAGACAATGATCAGAAGCCCTAGCAGTGCTTCGATATACCTTTATGATTGATACATCATACTTGTACCACAAAGACTCTGACTCTCAATCAGTGAGTCCATATAGCTATGTACTGTTCTAGATCCAACAGACCATCAGTCATGAAGATATAGCATTCCATGAGAATGCCATGGGTCCAATGTACCGGATCAGTATTGTATTTAGCCTCACATGGAGGCAACCAACATTGTAACAACAATTGTATATGATCAGCTCTTGTATTTTAGAGCATAGATCAAATGATTCTTTTGACATTGTCATGAGCATGGGGATGCCCGCCTCGTCGATATACATGTCACACATTTATTGTATCTCACCCATTGATGGGAACCAAATTAATACAAAAACCAAAAGCCACCATGCCCTAACCCCGGAAGCACCACCTCTACACAACAAATCCTATGATGTCCGTTGGCCATACATTGAGATCCTGACCTCACACATCAGGGGGCAATCTGTTAACCCAAAACCCCCCCACATAGCTCTCAATGGACTACACCACCCAAGGACACCATCTCACAACACTCATTTCACTCCATAAGACCTTCCATTTGACCCCTACACCTCCAAAAGAGCCCAAGGATGAAGAAAAGGGCTAAAAAACCCAAAAAGGAGCCCAAAATAGCCCCCTAGGAGGTAAAGCCCTAAAAAAGGGGCTAAAACCCTAAAAGGGGCTAAAGGCCCCAAAAAGGGGATAAATCCCTGACCAAGGGCTTAAAACCCTAAAATCCCTTGGAAAAACTATAAAAGGAGGGTGGGGGTCACTCTCAAAACACTCCTCCCTTACCTATTGTTATGCTGCCCGTGGATGCTTTGAGACCTTTGCCTCTCAAACCACCCACACTCCCTCTCCTCCATCTCCATCCCATCAAGCCATTGCTTCCCAACCAAGAGAGAGGTGATCCCATGAGCTAGGGCATGGTGGCCCATTTCCACCCAAGTGAGGTATAACACTTCTTTTCATGTTTGTTTAATTATTTTTTCTTTCTAACTGTTATTTTTATTTGCAGGTTCTATTTGTTATGTTTTTTCTATTGTTTTTGCTTTCTAACTGGACATTGTTTGCAAGTTTGCCATTGCAATAGCTTAGGTTGCTTGCAGGTTTCAAGGAGGTGGAACCCTAACCCATTTTCTGTAGAGGGGTTCACAAAGCTTCTTCATTTCTGTTATTAGATCTTCGATCTAGTTTATAGTTGTAGCCATTTGCTTACTCTAGCTTAGTTTAATTTGTTGTTCTGTTTATGCTATTTCCATTTCATTTTTTCCTGTTTTCAAAGAGTAGGAACCTACCCTTGTGCCCTATAGGAACAAGAGAGCCATTCTTGCTCCTGCAGTGAGGAGAAACCCTCACTACACTTTTGTTTTGTCACTTTCCTTTGATTGATTTCAGTGTTTTCTATTCATTGTGTCTTCCCAGCTGGGTCTTTTCCAAGTCTTCCTTAGGTGGTTGATCTTTGGTTTTTGTAAATCTACTTTACTTCATTTTTCTTACTTTATATAGTTAGATTATTCAAGCATACTCAATAATTTTGCATTTAGGTGCATAGTAATCTTTGAGGAATTTGAAAAGTGAAAAGAAAAGCATTGGAAACATTTGCATTTGAATTGCATATGGTAGTTTTACTTTCAGTTTTTAAATAAAATCTCAAAAATTACAAAAATAAGTCTTAGTTTTCTCTTTCTTAGTTGCATTTTCATTAGTTTATATTTACAAAAAAAAAGAGAAGCTTGTTTTAAATAGTGATAATTTACTTTGAAATTGATTTATACACTTGTTTTTTACGTTTCTTATTGAGTCAATAACATCATAGTCTTTCACTCCACTTGCCTTCTAAGTAAAAACAACCCTTAAAATGAATGCTATAATTTAAAACTTATTAGTAATTTTTGTTTTATAGGGCCATACACCTATTAGCTTAGGCTAGACTTGTGGGATAGGAAGTGTAAAATCCCCATAAGTACTTAAATTCAGACATAGTGGGCCAATCTATAGGTAAATCCTTCTCTTTACTGATAGTATCTGGAAAGCTCCTCTCAAATAGGAGTTAAGCACGAGGCTGTGTGGAGGCATTGGACTGAGGAGATAACCCTCTGATTCCTTGTCGAAATGTAGACCAAGGTTTTTACGCATCTGGGGATTCTATCCTAGACAGAGTTTCGGGTTCAGCTACCCTACCCATGCATACGAATCAGGATTGCGACTATCCCCCCCCAGACTATTGGTATAGTTAAGGTAGCCTCTAGTCTCTTGACATCTAGGGTTTATACACAGGTAAATCAGAAGGATATTTCTCGTTCACCTTGGACGGTCTTGGAAGGTAACCCTTGTTGAAAGTGTAGGAGGGCGGTGGGTGATTCCTTCGCTTGTGCCTAAGAAACTCTTCAAGGACACCAAGAAATTGTCTCTCAGCTTTCTTCAGGAAAGCATATCTTGTACCCCTTGTGATTGTTGAGACTTTAGGAATTTTTGTAGTGATTTCTCTGTGGTTTTTCTATGTTTGGACGACCTTAGGGTTTGAAGAGTCAAATTTACAATCGTGGAGGACAAAGCTGTCAAAAGGTCATGAAGGTTGCAAAACCTTCCTCCACTTATTACATTGGAACCTCCACCTCCCCCTCAAAGGCGGAGATTGGACATAGATGGTTCTTTTGAACCGATAGGAGTTAGTGAAGTTCCAGGTGAACTAGAACTTAGGGAAAACCATTTTAATTTAAACACAGTTGAGATAGAATATTTGCAGGTTGATGATTTTGCAAGGAATTTTAATACACCTCTAGCTGACTTTAACGATCCTGTGATCATTCAGGTTCGTCCTTTTGATCCACTCATGATTGGTGTCCCTATGGGCAGAATAATGTCTACTATAGGAGAAAGTTATTTTACTTCCACCTCAGCCGCTTCAGCTAAATGGGTGCTACCTCCTCCGATAGGTTCCCCTAGATCCAGTATACCTGCTACGCCCTTAACTCCAGTGAGCCGAGTGGTTCAACCATCGATTCCCACAAGTCTAGCAGGTGCTTCTGGTGGTATGGTCACTGGGATTCCTAGTGTACCTAAAGTTCCTACTTCCTTCGCAAACAATGCCTAGAGTGGTCCTATAGGATCCTCGGCTTTTGTCCAAGGATTTCCTTGGAATGGGGGGCACATTCCCCTATCCACTCCTTACGTAGGCCCAACACCCTCATATGTATGGGTGTAGTTTGGAAACACTAACCCTTATGGTCAAGGTCTTCAAACTCCAGTTTCAGCGCTGTTCACGAGCTCTCCCTTTTCGATTTTTAGCGGAGGGATACCTGCTCCTGTATTTCAAACCCCAGTTTTGAGTGGGGCAGCCAGAACCTCTTATACTGAACCTCACACAAATAATCCTATGGCTTATGGATGGAATCCTTTCCAAAGAAACCCATCCACTTCACAACTGGCAGCAGGGGGCAACCCCACCTTCACTTATGGGAATATGGGGGAAAGTCCCTCTAATCCCCAAACTGGTACTTTTAGTGCTCCGATTAAACCTAAGCTTCCTTTCCTAGAAACGTTAAACTTGCCAGATTTGTCTAAAATGATGAATGACCCGGTGAGACATGAACCCTCCTGGCCACCCATCCCTACCAAGCTACCCTCGGATATCCCAAAATTCGAAGGCAAAGTTGGTGATGATCTTGGAGCTCATGCCACCACTTTCCATTTATGGTGCTCTTCCAACTCACTAAATGAAGATTCAGTTCAGCTGAGGTTGTTCCAAATAACTTTGACAAGTACTGCAGCAAAATGGTACATTGAGTTGCCTTCTGCTACGTTTAGCAGTTTTTGGGACTTGGCTAATGCATTTCTTAGTCACTTCCAGCTTCCTATTCGATATGATTTCAGAATGGACTTGTTGTCTACCTTTCGGTAGAACAAGGCCACCCATATCTCGGATCATATCCAAGAGTGGAGAAGACAGAAGAGCCTTATTAAAGCCACTATTCCTCATGAGTTCTTATTAGAATGGTTCCTTAAATCCCTATTTCCATATAAATATAAGGATGTATCTACTTCAGGAGTGACGAATGAGGAAGAAGCTATCCTTAGGGCCCAATAACTATATTTGATATATTCTTATTATGGGATCTTATATGAGATTATCCCTGAGGCACCGAGGTCAATGGACGATGCAGAGAAACCTAAGTCTGGACCCCATGCCAATGGTGTGGTTGGTTCCGTAAATTCTCCCACTGTAGAATCTTTGGCCAAACAACTCCATCAGCTTTCCATCAAACATTCTACGGTGAAGGTAGCAAAGGATTCCCTCTCACCCCAAAATGCAAATGTTTTTGCACAAACCTCTCAAAAGGGAAATCACCAGCCCGGTGGGAAAAAGAAGAGAGGAAAGAAAGGGGAGGGAAACCAAAACAAGCAAAAACCCACAAACAATGCTAATGGGGGCAAGAAAGAAAAGAAGAAGGTGAAATTCCCATGTAAATTGTGCCATGAATATCACCTTACTCATCTATTTCCCCTTATGGAACAATCTCAGAAGTTGTTAAAAGCTCAACAACCAGCTGTCCTGAAGGATCCTTTTCCCCAAGGGTAGAATTCAACTTCAGCTTCAAATACAGCAGGGGGCACCCCAAATTCCCCTAACCCCAATTATATCAACATGGTACGATCCCAAACTTTACTACAGACCAGGAATAATAACTATGAAAAAGATACCTCAGGAAAGGGTAAGTCAATAGGTGAAACTTATAACCTTCTCACGATCGAGAAACCTGACAAAATTATGCCCAAGATACCGAAAGGTGTCTTTAAAAAGACCTTGCATAATCCTAATGCTAGGGCTGCAGTAAACTACTCCGTAGTTGAAGACTTAGCCTAGACACCTTGTGCAATGTCGGTTTTAGAGGTGTTACAAAGTTGTCCCGCCCAGCAGTATGGACTCATCGAGTCTCTTGGCGAAATTTAATTTGTCTGATGTCGAAATTCACCTACCATATCATGTAGCCTTATCGATAAATGTCATCCATGGTGGTAATACCATTGGAAGAGAAGTTGTCAACGAGGGTGTTTCTACATGTGTTATGTCCTTGTCTTGTTGGAAAGCTCTTGGATCCCCAGAGTTGGTCTCGTCAAACACCCTACTTACTGCTTTCGATGGAAGGTCATTCCGTCCACATGGTATCCTATCGGCTTTTGAAATTAAGCTGGCAGGGAAAGCAATGTCTGTTGAGGTAGAGGTGATTGTTGCACCTTTGGATTACAACTTGCTCTTGGGGAGAAGTTGGACTTGTGCCATGTCTGCTATTGCATTATTCGTCTTTTGGGTGGTAGTCTTTCCACACGAAGGGAAGTTGGTTACTATTGACCAACTCAGTTTTACTCGAAAAGGTCACATGGAATCTAATGAGTCCAATGTACCATTGTTTGATTAGGTCAAACCTGCTTCGGAGAGCTTAGGGGCTGGAATGTATGCATCATTGATGGGAACATTTGAACTTCCAGCGCCGATTAATTATATCAGTTCTACTAGTGTGGGGAAGTCCATAGCTACCGTTGTTGATAGGATTGATCCTTGGGTTCTCCCTTCCCACCATGAACCTGAAGTGCCCTTATCAACAGCGGAAGTGGATTATAAAGCTATCACCAACCTAAGTTTGGACCCCATGCCGATGGTGTGGTTGGTTCCATAAATTCTCCCACTGTAGAATATTTCACCAAACAAATCCATCATATGTCCATCAAACATTCTACGGTGAAGGCAGCAAAGGATGCCCCCTCACCCCAAAATGTAAATGTTTTTGCACAAACCTCTCAGAAGGGAAATCACAAGCCCAGTGGGAAAAATAAGAGAGGAAAGAAATAGGAGGAAAACCAAAACAAGAAAAAACCCGCAAACAATGCTGATGGGGGCAAGAAAGAAAAGAAGAAGGTGAAATTCCAATGTAAATTGTGCTATGAATATCACCTTACTCATCTATTTCCCCTTATGGAACAATATTAGAAGCTATTAAAAGCTCAACAACCGGCTGTCCTGAAGGATCCTTTTCCCCAAGGGAAAAATTCAACTTCAGCTTCAAATACAGTAGGGGGCACCCCAAATGCCCTTGACCCCAATTATATCAACATGGTGTGATCCCAAACTTTACTACAGACTAGGAATAATAACTATGAAAAAGAGACCTCAGGAAAGGGTAAGTCAATAGGTGAAACTTATAACCCTCTCACGATCGAGAAACCTGTCGAAATTATGCCCAAGATACCGAAAGATGTCTTTAAAAAGACCTTGCATAATCCTAATGCTAGGGCTGCAGCAAAATACTCCGTAGTTGAAGAATTAACCTAGAAACCTTGTGCAATGTCGGCTTTAGAGGTGTTACAGAGTTGTCCTACCTAGCAGGATGCACTCTTAGTAGCCTTAGGTAGTATGGACTCATCGAGTCTCATGGTGAAATTTAATTTGTTTGATGTCAAAATTTGCCTACCATATCATGTAGCCTTATCGATAGATGTCATCCATGGTGGAAATACCATTTGAAGAGCATTTGTCGACGAGGGTGCTTCTACATGTGTTATGTCCTTGTCTTGTTGGAAAGCTCTTGGATCCCCAGAGCTAGTCCCGTCAAACACCCTACTTACTGCTTTCGATGGAAGGTCATTTCATCCACATGGTATCCTATCGGATTTTGAAATTAAGCTGGCAGGGAAATCGGTGTCTGTTGAGGTAGAGGTGATTGTTGCACCTTTGGATTACAACTTGCTCTTGGGGAGAAGTTGGACTTGTGCCATGTCTACTATTGCATCATTCGTCTTTTGGGTGGTAGTGTTTCCACACGAAGGGAAGTTGGTTACTATTGACCAACTCAGTTTTACTCGAAAAGGTCGCATGGAATGTAATGATTCCAATGTACCATTGTTTGATCAGGTCAAAACTGCTTCAGAGAGCTTAGGGGCTGGAATGTACACATCATTGATGGGAACATTTGATATTCTAGCTCTGATTAATTATATCAGTTCTACTAGTGTGGGGAAGTCCATAGCTATGGTTGTTGATAGGACTGATCCTTGGGTTCTCCCTTGCCACCATGAACCTGAAGTGCCGTTATCGAAAACGGAAGTGGCTTATAAAGCTATCACCCATACTGCTGTTGATCCCATTCCAGTCCCCCTCATGGTCTCATAGGAACTAGAAGAAGCTTATCTGCCTGCTTGGGCAGAAAAATATTTGCATTCTAGAGATTGATTAGATATGTTTTTGCCTTCAGATGAAGCCATTTTGGAAGCCATGCGCAGACGAAGTAAGATCTGCGAAGATCTTCACCATCGATCCTATTTTCTTCCAGAGTTAAGCAGGATAGAGAACCAGGAGTTCATATGAGACTAGCAGACGATGTTGATATGCCCAGTAATACCTTACCAAGGGAAGGAATGATTTCTAAGTGGAACATGGAAAATATTTCTGCTACTATCCCTATCAACATCTCTGTAAATCCTAATGTTGTGGAAAATGTGCATATTGGCACAAACTGCTCTTCTGAGGAGATTGCGATCTATACAGCCTTGTTTAAGGAACTCCAAGACGTCATTTCTTGGTCATACTGAGGAGATGCTAGGAATTGATCCATCTATAGTCGAGCACGAAGTCCAAACATACCCTGACGCTAAACCTGTTCGGCAAAAGTTGAGACCTGTTAACCCTCGTAAAGCGGCGACAGTGAAGGATGAAGTGGAGAAACTACTGAAAGCCAGTTTTATTTATCCGATAGCTTTGACAGAATGGGTATCCAACCCTGTTCCTGTTGATAAAAATAAAGGGACCATATGTGTGTGTACTGACTTTGAAGATTTAAACAAATCCTGTCATAAGGACAACTATCCCATGCCATGTATATATCAAATTATTAATGCTTGCATGTGGAGTGAATTTTTTTCGTTTATGGATGGTTTCTCCGGATATAATCAAATCCAAATTAAACCAGAAGACCAACATAAAACAACTTTTATTTGTCCTTGGGGTACCTTTGCGTATAATAAAATTCCCTTTGGATTGAAAAATGCTGTGGAAACCTTTCAGCGGGCAATGAATTTTTCCTTTCACAATATTAAGGCCATAATCGAACCCTACCTTGATGATCTGCCTGCCTGCACATTCTCATAAGAGGATCAATCACCCATATCACTTGCATTTATTTTTGAATGATGCAGATACTATAAAATTCACTTGAATCCCCACAAGTGCGTGTTCTATGTCAAGTCAGGGAGAGTGCTCGGATTCATTGTTTCTAACAAAGGCATTCAGGTGGATCCTTTGAAAGTTGAGGCCATTGTAAATTTGCCTCCTCCTCGTTCTATCAGGAAACTTCAGAGCCTACAGGGAAAGTCCAATTTCCTTTGATGTTTCATTGTAAATTATGCCAAGATTACTAATGGTTTCATGTGATTTTTAAAGCAGGACACCCCATTTGTATGGGATGAAATTGCACAACTCGCATTCAAGGCATTAAAAAAAGCTTTGTTGTCGGCACCATTATTGCGTCTGCCAGATTACTCTAGGGATTTTATATTGTATCTGGTTGCATTTGAGTCGACCATAGGGGTAGTCTTAGTCCAGGAGGATGATAAGCTCCAAGAGAATGTCATTTACTATCTCAACCATGCTTTAGTCAGACCTGAACTTAGGTATTCCCACGTCAAGAAGTTGGCCTTAGCAGTTGTTTATGCTGTTCAGAGGTTACGTCACTACATCTTACTGAGGACTACGATGGTAGTGGAATATGTTAATCCTTTTCAATATGTTTTGTCTCGATGGATAGTTGGAGGAAAATTCAACAAATGGATAGTTATTCTCCAATATTTTGAATTGGATTTTCAATCCACCAAATCCAAAAAATCCTTAGTTTTTGCTGAGCTCATTGCAGAATTTCCAGTGGAAGAAGATATAGCCATTGAAGAAGACTCATTCCCAGATGAGCATATCTTTTTGATTTCCACCTCTAACCCTTGGTATGGATATATACTTATCTATCTATAGACTTTGAAGTATCCTGCAGCTTTCTCGTAGGAAGAACGACGTAAACTACGTCTACATGCCAAGAACTACGTCATTATAGGAGATACTTTATATCGTAGAGGGGTAGATTTTGTTTTGCGTTGATGTCTTACCCATGAGGAAGTAGAGATTATCCTAAATGATGCCCATAGTGGAGCGTGTGGGGGTCATTAATCTGGGTTAGCAACGGCCCAGAAGATATTATGTGCCGGTTATTTTTGGCCCACAGTATTTAAATATTGTGTGGAAGCAATGAAGCGCTGTCATCCTGTCAGCTTTACACCAGAAATATGCGGTCGCATCCTGCTTCGTTATTTCCCATCATCTCAGTGGGCCCCTTCATGAAGTGGGGGGTTGATTACGTGATGTGTAACCCAGCCTCAGCTGGGGGGCACAAATATATCATTGTCGTTGTAGACTATTTTATGAAATGGGTAGAGGCAATGCCCACCTTTAAAGCTGACGGGGAAACTATAGCTTTTTTCGTGTTCAATCAAATTGTCGTACGGTTTAGTATAAATAAAGTGATTGTCACTGACCATGGCAGTCATTTCCAAAATAGCATGATGAATGAATTGACCACTATTCTAGGATTTAGACAAGAACATTCATCTTCGTTCTATCCTCAAGCAAACAGTCAAGTCGAGGCTATCAATAAAACTTTGAAAACTATCCTCAAATGTACTATTAATGCAACTCGTTCCAACTGGCATATCATGATGTATCCTGCACTTTGGGCATATCAGAGCAATGTAAAAATTTCTACGGGGTTTTCTCCCTTCCAACTTGTTCATGGAGTGGAAGTCATTACCCCGGTTGAATGTGAAATATCGTCCTTAAGAATTTCTATTCATGTGTTACTTGATACGTCTGAGCTGGAAGAACATCTATTACATTTACAACATCTTGATGAATAGTGTAGAGATGCGCTGACAGCAAACCAAGTTCATAAAAATAGGGTCAAAAGGCAATACGATAAATCGATCAAGCCTTGGATTTTCTCTGAAGGGGAGCTTGTTTTGCTCTGGGACCAAGACAAAGAACCCCTGGGGGTAGGAAAATTTAGGTCTATGTGGTTGGGGCCTTATGTCGTATCAAAGGTG
This sequence comes from Pseudotsuga menziesii, assembly GCA_001517045.1. Classification (NCBI taxonomy): domain Eukaryota; kingdom Viridiplantae; phylum Streptophyta; class Pinopsida; order Pinales; family Pinaceae; genus Pseudotsuga; species Pseudotsuga menziesii. The sequence continues at coordinate 512,032 of LPNX010780283.1, forward strand.
TTAAATATGAGTGCATATGAATTAATTTATTTCGATGGGAATAAGCTGCCTGAGCCTAGAAATGGGATCTACCTGAAAAATTATTATGCTTAGGATTAGCACTTTTTCCTGTATTTTATTGTATGTAATTTTATGTACAATAGGTCATCGATTTGTGTTTTTATACCATCTACTGGTTGTTACAGATGTATTTTGAGTGGTTCATAGGTTTCCCTGATGGCGCCGGTTGCCACACTTGTAATTTGGCTTCAAATGCATTGGTCATTTATTCACCCTCAGGACAGTTAGTCACCTCAGGAGGCGCTTGCTTAGGTCTTGCTTAAAATTTTGAAAATAAAAATTACTAACTCTCCCCATGCTGAGGACGAGGTCGGTATCACCTCAAAAGTCTAATCCAGCATATGGAAACTGCTCCAAGGCTGGCAACTGTCGCTCCCACCAAAAGTAGAAGTCATCATCATAAACACTCTGGACTGATCCACCACCTCCCTGACAGAGGAAGATATCTCCCAACCTACTCAGCCTAGCCTGATGGGGAGAACGAATTGGAAATGGTACTGAAGGACTCAAACCTGACACTCTCTCAAAGAAGAAGGCTACTAATATGTTGGAATAACTGAAATTCTTCCTCCTACCTCTTTTGCAGTCAGAGAGTTGTTTTCTTATAATTGGGATCACTCCTGAGCACCAATCATATAGGGCTCCCTGCATATAATCTACTTCTAGTATCATTTGGTTTCGAGTTGCAAGGTGAATTGATGATGACCCTGCAACCCTCACTACAGTGCTAGTCAACACTTGTAAAGGAAAGTTGTGAATGTGAACAATAGGGATGCAGCTACCCCTCTTTTGAGTTCCTGGATCGTAGTATATATCGATATAGTTCTGTACACTTAGAGGGTCACCGCCTCTACCGGTGCCTTCCAAGTTCACCAGAGCTCCCCGTCATGATAAACTAGCAATGAAATAGACATCCTCCAATGTAATCTCTACAGACTCACCTAAAAGGTCAAACATTCCCATATCATGATCCCAATAGTTTATCAAGAACTCTAAGAGGTAGACATTTTCCCACATAGGTGAGGCACAAAAAAACTTTAATAACCCACTTTGAAGTAAAACATTCACTGTGGGGGCATCTTGAAGAGATTCTTGGTCCATGTCTTCATGTTCCCGCTCCCTCCACTCAAGCACCATCTTTCAGTCTAAGAAACAAGCAATTGAAAACCTTTCGATTCATATAAAATTTGAATTTTTTGCACCTGATACATTGTTTTTATACCTCATGTAGCGTACGCGACTGTCTTTTAGGCAACTCACGTACTGTACGCAACTGTCTTTCAGGAAACCCATGTACAGAATGCGTGTATGTGACTATTAATATACCATGCCCACATACACACCGTCCATGATTTGAGGGAACTTAAAAACATGAATTAGGGCTCAAAATTAACAATTGTTTGGATCAAATGAAAGAGCATGGAGTGTAGTTTTACCTGACACTTGTGGTTTTGAGAATGGTCCCCCGAATCGTCCACACCGAGCAATCAAAGGTAGAGGTAAAACTTGTCTTTTTATGGTTAAAAATCAAATGGTGAGTTTTTTATTCATATTTTGAACTATTTATAGAAAATTTATTTTCAAAGTGGGTTTTTTCCCTATAGTTCATAATTTTTAAACTAATGCCATATCTTTTCTTTCATGTGACAGGTTTATGGTCATCTTTAAGTTGTTTTTCACTCATATAGGATGGTTTTTGTCATTTCACATGCATTCTGCATTCATACCTAATCCATCTTGATCCTAGCATTAACACTTCGACCACGGACTATGGTATATTTAACCATTAGCTCCTTGTCTTTACCATTGTTCTTCCGTGGATAGGACTTTCCTCTCATGAGTATCCTCATTTTGAACCTACTTATTGTTTTCTGATATGCATACTGCAACTGTCATAGGTTTAGGGGAATCTTTTTAGCTAATTTTCACGCCAAATTGAGCCTCATTTTGGTCTCTTTTTACAAGCTATCCCTTTATAGGACTCCCCGCCCTTATGGAGTTTCTTTAGGCCCAGGTCTAACTCCTCAAAAAAAACTTGAATGCCAATTAAACTTGTCCGTTCAAGCTCGTTAAGAATATGTGAATGGGCATCCACATTGGTGGTAGGTTATCTCTTTCTCGGACAATGTGGAATAATACGAGAAAGGATCACTCTCTTTTCTATGGAATTGAGAAGAGTATTCTCAGGTACAGGTTTATCACTTTTCTGGACATGAGGGACTAAACTTATGGAAAAGGAACTCCCAGTATGAGCTTAGTTTTCTCTTTTTCGTGCTCTATACCTAAACATGAAAAATATTTCGAGTGTATTTTATGTCTTTGTCATGCTTGTTAAACACCAAGAACAAAGCATCGAGTTTATTGTTGTAAGCCCCATTTATCGTACTCAAATGGATCTTTCTGAGTGATCTTGATTTCCTTCACACTCATAAAACTCAAGCTATATGCTGCTCTTGAAGGAGTGTTGGGTAGGTGGTAATTTAACCCTTTTCGTACCTCCCTGACTAAGTACGAAAAAGGTTCACCTTTTCTTCTATGAAAGTTAAGAGAGTTCTTTTGTGGTATGTTTTATACTTTTCCGGCCTCAGGAGACTAAATTGGATGAAAAAGGACCCCCCTGGAGTCTTCTTTGGAGTTTTTCAGACTCTCTAAACATGAAAACACCAAGTGAGCATGTACTAGTTTGAGCTCATAAAATCCACGAATGAGTGACACTATCAAGAATTATTCCCTCTTCTCTTCAAGCTTGTCAAAAAATGAAGAGCGATTCATGTTGACTTTCTTGGAATTGTTAAAATTTAACAGGGAAGGTAAGGAAGAATTTTTCTTTTTGGTTCTCAGTCAGTGGCAGCATGTCCTCCTTGAACATAGCACTCTCTATTTTTTCTGATACTCATGTCTCAGTGTTCACTTTCAGTTCAACTATTACTTCGAGTTGCTTACTCCTCCTCTTGTCAGTTCTACCTAGGGAATCTGATCATGTCTCCTACATGACAGATAAGTCTAGTTGTACTATTTGTAAAGTTAAAATATGCCTTGGTTCATCTCTGTGTCATGCTCACTGTTTAAGGACTTAACCCTGTGTCTGATCTATCCTGATTCTGTTAAATTTTCATATGCTTAGCTAAGACATCAGTATATCATTTCATTTTTCATAATAAAAGCATATAAAACAAGATCACTAAAAGAAACAGTATCACA
>LPNX010780283.1:515703-548081 GCA_001517045.1 Pseudotsuga menziesii
GATTCCATCATTATCGTATCTGTTACTACTTGTGTCTCCCTTCCTTTACCCAGTTCCTAGTCACTCTTGTGATCCGTTGGAGGATCTATTGCCTTCCTTATCACAATATGGTTCTGCATCAACACTTCCTGATGACGAAGACCTAGAGTTTTGATGATCGTACCTTAGGATTCACCTTCATTTTTGTGAATTCCTTTGCTTCAGTTGTCAATTATCACCTATTGGTTGACAATATGTTGAATCCTATCCATGTTCGACTTCAATAACATCTATTCACATGGCTTGGATTGTACTGGTTCATTGGGATTTTTGACGGAGACCTTAGTTTCACATCTATGGACTAAGTTGCGCAATATTATGTTGTGGTCACTTACACAGCTTCCAGATCTTTGAAGACTCATCATTATTGTATATTGTGGCTTTGATCCACCTTTGTAATATACGTGGTCTTGTACCCGTATTATATGATGTACTCAAATATTGTATAGGAGCTAGTGTTCCAGTATATTGAACATAGAATCCTCGGATATGAATTTTTCTATGACATTATTATGTATTTGTTTTAGGTACTACCTATGCTCCATTGGACTTCTGAGTTCTCCAAGAATAAGATTATAATGTCTTTTGGCCATCACTTCCCTCTGAACTCACACATCAGGGGGCATCTGTTATTAACCCACTGATGGCACTTCTCCATCTAAGTGTTGACATTCCTTATGTTGGTACACAAAAGGACATTTTAGGATTGAAGTTTGACAAAACACTATAGATGGGCATGACATGAGATGCATTTACCCTTCAACCAACTTTCCATATTATTTTTCTAAGTGTTGATTGGAATACGTGACTATATTCATTGAAACTCGCGTATGTATGTGACTATTTCCATTGACAACTCGCGTACTGTACGCGACTATCTCCATTGCAACCTGCGTACATCAGCATACGTAGGTTTCCTTTAAGCAACACGTGTGTCATACGCGGGTTGCCTATATTAATAGTCGCATACATCTCCATTCGAAATTAAAAAATATAAATCATGATTAATGGAGATTAGTTGGGCCTTAATCATTAACTACCCCAACCATCTCAACCTCCACAACCTTCGAAACCACTCTATTTCCCAAAGTATAAATAGAGTCCTTGGGGAGGGCATTAATCAATCAATTTTTGGAGAGCAAAGTTATGCTAGTGGTATATCTTCAGAAGTCTTGGAGTAGCAGAACTTAGATTCCTTTGGTTGCAGAGGAGTCCTTGTCTCAGGTGTTGGGTTGTACACTTATCTCATTCACTGATTGTTAATAAAGATAATTCTTCTTCCAACATTGTGTTGAGTCTCTTTCATGTATTATGGTTGATGAATATATTTGATTAAGCACTATATATATTGTTTATCTAACCTATCATATATACATGTATAAGATTGTACTTGGAGAATTTTCTCTTTGTAGGTGAAGGAGGTGCATCCCTAAAAGCTTTGGAGAGAAGTAGAGCAGAAGAAGATCAAGCTTGGATCAACCATTGGTAATCGGGTGAGTCCAATATTTCTTCCTATTTCCTTTCTATTCTTTATTAAAGCTAATTGTCTGCAAGGCTATAAGTAAGTTGGTAACCCCATACCCTAGGTTACAAGGGTGTTTAATCCTGAATAACAGTACTCTCTGACAGTCATCTTCTTTGTATCAGATTTTGCATTTTCATATACAAGGAAAGTTGATAATCTTCAGGGAAAAAAAATCCTTTCATCATGGCTACCAGCGTGTCCCAACTTCTTATGGGATCCTTATTTTTCTTCCTCCTTTCTACTTGTACACCATCCCACCATAAAAATGTATGGCCTTTTAGTCTTATGACTGAAAAATTCACCATTTTGTTTGTAGGTGTTTCCTCATACTCAAAATTCTAGTTCATAACATGTATACAATCAATTACATCTTCTGGGTCTAGAATTCCATCATAAAATGCTACCTCTTTTCTGGACTTTGAACTAGCTCCCATGGATGCCTTCAAAAATTTCATGGAAATATCATCTTCTTTAGTTTCTCCTTTCATTATGGCTTCTTTCTTAGTCTTATTGACATCACCCACTTCATGATCTCTTCTATTAGCATCTCTCATAGCTTCCATTTCTGCATGCAAATCTCTCAATTCTTCCATCACCTCTGTGTTTGAAATCACTATTCCTTGAACTCTCTCATGTTCCCTTCGAAATGGGAATTCCATCTTTGTGTATCATAACTTTCCTATGGATTTATATCCTTCTGATGATAAAGAAATAGGTGAGAAGTATAAATTCCCTCTCATATATCTATAAGAGAAATTTCCTTGCTCTAGTACCACTTAGTGCAAGATGAAAATCACCAAGACCAAACAAGAGCTTTTAGTATATGTAGGAGAGCTCTGGTACCATGTAGAAATAGAAGTTACAAAGCTAAGAATAAATCACAAGGAGTATATCTATCTACAAGATAATTCTCACAAGCATGCACAAGGAAAATAGAGAGATGAATTAGTAAGATTGAATACAAGAGAAGTGAATAATGTTCCAATATCTTTCCATGTATTATTGATCAAAATAGTGTACAATAAATAATACATCCTTCATATGTAAATTCAATTTTCTTAGGATACAACTCATGTGAGCTCATAAAGTTGAGTTACTAAATATGATAAACCCCCATAGGTGGATAAAGCACTCTTTAGAAATATCAAGGACCTCACAAAATGGCTGAACCATGAGTGAGTTGCCATGTGTGATGTAAAAAAACACTAATCATGGAATATGGAGAGAAAATAATGGAGGATGGGTTGGCAACAAAAGTAAGTAGTTTCTTAGTTGACTAGCTTTACCTTATCGATAGAAAAGAAGGATAAAAGTAGTATAAGGACAAAACCTGTAGGAAGGCATAGTTACTATTATGGTAGTCAATGAAGTTGGCAGGATCTAACTAGAATTAGGATAAATCTGCTTTTGGGGTATATATGGAAAGTGTTGACCAAGTGGTGCAAGTGGATGCCAACTATCTAGGCTAGTAGGGAGGGGTTTAATAAAAAATGATTAAATATTATTATCCTAAGTATGAAGTGGGTTTATAATATCCCAACATCCCCCTTTAAGTATGAATTTATGATAATATGTCTGAAATAATAAAATAATTATAGGGGCATATAGGTGTATATAGGTCCCGACAACAAGGCTATGGTCACCCTTCACAATTATTCATGTCCAAAAAAGATGAGAAAAGAGGAAAACCCACATGGGGAAAATCCTCCCTCGGGAAAGGATAAGGAATAAAATTTGAACAAAAAATCTTTAATATGTCTTTATATTCACTTTAATGAGCTGAATGAACTGCTTTTGGTGAAATACTTTGATGAAGAAATTGTGAACTCTATGATCATGCGCTAGAGTGTAGAATCTGCAAGAAGGAAGAGGAAAGACTCCTTGTAGGTTATCATCTGATGAAGTAGGAGCATTATCTGAATGGTTCTTTCTGCTAAAAAACTCTGGTATTCAAACAAAATTTTAAAAGGAAAATAGATATGTTCATACTCCTTCCAAAGAGTACAAAAATTAAGACAATCGGTTACATAATCAGTTCCTTGTATAGTTGCAAAATTGTGATGTGGATCACATATCTTTCTTCCAATCTGATGTATTTCCTTCCAAAATATGATATGAATCTTAAAATAATCTGATATATCAGAAATATTATCACATGGAACAACAAATACCAAATCTATAGTGTCTCCATGAGGACATGGGGCTAGAGTAAGAAAAGTATGAGCAACTGGGGAAAATTGATGAGTGTAAAAATATGAATAATGGATGGAATTGAGATATAAACCATAAGTGTTTAGAACAAACAAACATCTGTAAGGTAATTCCAATGATGAATAATTTAATCTATAACCAACCAGTGAAAAATAGGCAAGACTTGAAACCATTTGATATAAGTAACATTGCATAAGAAACCAATGAGGAATCAACTAGTGAACTTTGAGTTTGTATAGTCTTAGGAGTATTCAAAGGTACGGTAGATGTTATGGATGATGTCATAAAATTCATATAATATTGAAAACATGCTTCTAAATCAAAATTATAATCACTTGAATGAAGTGAGGAAGCGTTTCTTAAAGACAAGTCAAGATCTAGTGAAAAAACACAAGTATTGGGAGATGAATCTAGGAGACTGATAGACGGATTATCAAAGAAAAAATTGGATTTCTGGTTCTGTTATATCAGAAAGTAAATATATATTATATATATGAGGAAATTATTTAACTCTAGAACTCAAGACATAATTTATATCACTTTGTAACTGTGCACTATGACAATGTTATGAAGAATCAACAAGCTTCTCTAGCTCATCTGGAACCGCAATGTTTTTATTCTGAAGAAGCTGAGACATGATGTCCATCTTATTCTTGAAACATATATTATCAATGTGAAATCCCCTTCTGCAATAAGAACACTTGGATTTAGTTCCTTTATTCTTGACTTTCTTCGTTGAAGCTTCATCAATAGGCTTCAAACTTTCATCTTCATTATCTGAATTTGACTTCTTCTCTTTCACAATATGCTTCTCTTTTTATCTTTCATTCTTAATTCCTTGAACTATAAGAGTGTGATACTTTAACTAGGCATACATAAGAGCACCCATCTGGATCAATTTATCTTGCTTATTTTTCAATGAATCAAAGAATGTACTCAAGGAAGGAATTTTCCAATTAGCAATAGCAAGCCTAGTAACATGAAAAGTACACACAAATACTATGTTTAGGACTCAATTTTGACAGGATGTAAAGTATCAATTGATATTCCTTTTTCTCAATATGACATTGCTTGAGAAATAGAACAAGTGACTTGAATATGGTGAAGAAACCCTCAATGGAATCGAAACTGCTTGGACTCAGTGAGAATACTCATTCTGCAATTGATGCACTCTTATCTCATCTTGAACTCCAAAGAGAGACTTGATTTCGGTCCATACTTGGTTTGGAATGGTCAAACCATATAGATGAAAGAGTATATCAGGAGAAATAGAGAGGCAAATTAATCCATAGGCTTCATCCAACCTATTATACCACTTAGCTTTCTCAACAACAGAATTTGGTTCATTTTCTAAAGCCATAGAAACTCTATAGAGTCCCTTACTACACAATACAATGCCAAACTTGGACTTCCATTCATGATAGTTGAAGGGAGTCAGGATCATATATTAAGAAGATTCCATACTGAGATGTTGATGCGATCAAGAATATACTCTCTAAAACCTGAACAAATAAAACAAGGAGAAAACATGTAAGCTCAATTCAAGCTCTCCTTCAGAGAGGAATAGGAGACTAGATGCGCTCTGATAGAGAGAAACAATAGATCCTGAAGTATGTAAAACTTAAGTAACCTTGCACTCAAATAAACTTGAAAACCTTTGGCTTTGATACCATGTAGGAGATATTTGATACCATGTAGAAATAACATCTCTAAAGATAAGAATAAATCATAGGAAGTAGATCTAGCCACAAGATAATTCTCACAAGCATGCACAAGGAAAATAGATAGATGAATTAGTAAGACTAAATACAAGAGAAGTGAAGAATGATCCAATATATTTCCATGTATTATTAAAAAACATAGTTTACAATAAATAATAAATCCTTCCTAGGTAAATTCGAGTTTCTTAGGAGACAATTCATGTTTGCTCATAAAGCTGACTTACTAAATGTGATAAACCCCCATAGGTGGATAAAGCACTTTCCAAATCTGTTAAGGACCTCATGAATTGGATGAACCATGAGTGAGTTGTCATGATTGATGGAATAACATGTTAATCATGGAATATGGAGATAAAATCATGGAGGATTGGTTGGAAACAAAATATAGGAGTCTCATAGTTGATTGGATTTACCTTACCCACATAAAAGCAATATAAAAGAAGTATAAAGACAGAATCTGCAGGAAGGCACAGTTACTAATTCTGACAATTAATAAATTTGGCAGGATCTAACCAGAATTAGGATAAAGGAACTACTGGGCTATATATGGAAAGGGTTGACCAAGTGGTGCAAGTGGATGCCAACTATCTAGCCTAGCAGGTAGGAATTCAATAACAAATGATTAAATATTGTTATCCTAAGTATGAAGTGGGTTTATAATATCCCAATCCTCTAAATTTAACCAATATCTAAATCGATGGTTAGCCTCTATACTTATCTACTCTCTTAAACCTTTGTAATTTAGCAGATTTCAAAGGGCAGTGAACTATGTTTCAAAAAAAAATTTGCATCCCTTTTATGTGTTAACCTTCACATTGTTTCACTCAACGAGTTTTTTTAGACCATTGGATTGACTCCAGATCGATCAACATCAAAATTTAGGTGGAAATAGGGTGAATTAAAAACAATATTCCGGGTCACATTTTGGTATTAAAACCCATGCAATTTAAATTAATGAAATCCCTCACGATCGTTGATCTGATTTGATCATGATCTGATCCGTTCAATAAATTTCATTAAAGGAAAGTGTTATATAAGGAAGATCACCTATGGGAGTAATGCATGCAAGAAGAATATCGATTGAAAACCAGAGAAGAAGAGCTAGGTGATAATGACAATCATCCCTAACAACTCATACCACCAAAGATGATGAACCGCCTGAGAAGAGACCAAGGGAGGATTCATCAAGTGATGCAGAATATGTACTTTGATCCAAAAGGATTCAACCTATGATGATGAATAACATCTTTTCCATCTCATCATTGGATAATAAGGGATGCTGTTGGGATTGATGAAGAATAAGGGACACTGAGATCTAAGATGTAGAAGACTTGACCAGCATTGCCAATCATGAGAAAGACAAACATAGGTCCTTAGAATCATATGATGGAGAAAATTTCACTGTCAGAGACTCCAGTAATTCTTGCAAGGATACAAAGGTCAAGAAGGAGTGTACCAAACAAACAAAGACAAGTGTTTAAATTGCCATTTACTATATATCTAATTACTTAAATGATATTGTTGAGTTGTGTACATATTTATGTTCCTATATTTAGGAAATGTATTATGCATGTTAAAGTAGTTTCATTCATGAATGGTATGCTACTAATATACATGTGATGGGTCAGTAGACTATGGTTCTATATAACATTCCATTACTAGAATGAAATATATTTGATGATATATGGGAGTAGTGTACACTCTTAATAATGTTTTGGTAGAGATGGAATGCATCTAGAAAGTTACCGTATGTGTATGGTGTTAGCACTCATAATATACCCAGGTTGTGAAAAGTAGATCCCGGGGTAACAACAAAACCACTTTTAGAAAGAAACTGACTTTCCTTTCCAGAGAGGGATCTCTTAGATAAAATTTTTACAAGGCCAGATATAAATTAACACTCAGAAATTGTATGGATGGTTGAAACAATACACATAACCATTGGGCAATGGAGTCACATATACATAAATATATTATAAAGACACATGCATGAGATTTTTATCAAAGGAAAGATAACCATTCCATCACAGTCATTCATTTAGTTCAGGTGAAACAGAAGAGACAATGAACAACCCATTAATATAGAGCATCAAAGATGAATTCTATATTAACTTTAGTAGAAAAATGTATAAAATATCTGAAACGATGACCAGAGCATAAAACTATGAATTCCGACCATTCAACACTGTATTTTAGATATGAAGAAAAACAGAATGAAGTGTTACACTGGAAACACAATCACAGAAGAAAGGAAATACAGACTGCAATATAAATGACACATGAATCTTTGATAACCCTTATACATTCACTTCGTTATTCAAAAATATACGTCCTCAAAGGAAACATTCAACAACTATATGGGTTCCAACCCCCATCAAATAAAATAGATGCAAATATATACATCAAATGATTCATCTTCCAAGAAGATTCATAATTGAATGACCGGCTTAATTAAAGTCTTGTAACTAAATTCCTAACTTCTAGGAATAAACTACAGCTTCAATCCTAACAGATCATTAAATTAAAATCAACTTGATAACATGTCTTCGTCCAAGAAGCTCCTTAGCATGCAACACCTGTCTTCATGAGTGAAGGATGTACTTCATTTTCCCGAATCTCTCAATGGATTTCCATTGTTCCGTGCTGGGAGTATCATATTCCATCATTTCTTGAATAGACACTTCTAACTCCATGTAATCTTCATAAGATACTTTAGGCAGACCTCTCCTGATGATTAGGAACTTTTGTAATATCTCTAAATCCTCTGTCAGCTTATCCACAATGGCTTTCCCTGTCAGCCCCTTTTCCAAATCGTCAAATTTGGAATGATCCATTTGGCTTTGTACCAACAGGTTATGATAGTGCTCTTGAGAAAAAAATTGTCCCTCCTCGTCCCAAAAGGAAGGTAGACCATCCTCAAATAATTATTTGAAAACCTGTTTGAAGTCATTAACCTGTGAGACCATTTCATCAGTTTGTCCTATACTGTCTTCATTAAATGATGCTTGTGGATAAACTTTTTGGCCCATAGTACCATTGCTATTCTGTCCTTTACTCCTATATCATGCAACTTTTGATATGTTAATGAATTTAAGAAATTTAACGCGTTCTGCGTTGTGGAAAGGGGTTTCCTCTCCATGGTCTCATTTACTAACTTCAATCTCTGTTTGGCCAAATTGACCAATATGTTTTGATCATCAATAAAGTTCAGATGATGTCTGAATTTAGTAATTTCTATAGATAAGGTATCCCAAATTATATGCTTCGCTCCCTGGAGAGGACCCTTTCCGATGTTTCTTTCCTTTAATTCATTAAATTTCTTTTGTAACTGGTTTCTGTCTTGCAATATTTTATTTTTATTCTCACTTACTTTGGCTAACTCGGACTTGATCTTTTCATTTTCCATCTTTAATTCTTTTATTTCTTCATCCTTTAGGCTGACCTGGGACATAGGTACTAACAAATCATCTGTAGAAAAATCATTTAATGGTTTCTCAATATTTACAATAGACAGGTCTTCATCAGTGGGAGTCTGACTCATTAATTCCTCCATGATCTCCTTTTCATCATTTTGGTCCTTTTTCAGCAGGGAGATTTGTGATATCAGCTCACTCCGTTCAATTTCCCATTTGTCTTTTTCCTCTTGTAATTTGACAGCTCTTCCTTTATGTTCCATCATCTCCTGGTGGATCTTGTCTTTCTCTTCTTGCAATGCCAATAATTCGGATGATTCAACTTTTTCTTCAAAACTTGGAGGGCGTTGTCCTTTTCTTCCAGCATTCTTCTGATTTCTTGGGTGTTATCTCTTTCATTCCCTGAACTGATAATATCTTCTTGTAGATTTTTGAGTTGAATGGTATTGGCCTTATTTTCAACTTTTTCATGTTTTAACTGAACCTCTAACTTATCCACCAAAATTTGTAGCTTATTGATTCTCATCATAGCTTGCAATAGATCTGAATAAATAACGTCACTTGTTTGCTTATGTAGCTGTATCTTGTCGGGTACACTAATCTTGTCCAACCTTACTTCCATCTCTGACATCTTTTTATCATTTACCATGGCCAATTTGAAGGTATTTCTTTCTACATCCCTGGCAGAAATCAAGAAGGTTTTTGGATTGTTCAAACTCCTTATCCGCGGGAGTAAATTCCTTGTATCTTCCAGAGACTGCTTTCATTTTTCCACATAACTGGCCATGAGTCCCTCCTTGGATTTGAAAATTGGACTTGATTCTGAATTATCCGCACCTTTAAAAGAAAATTGATTTACTTGTACAGATTTTGTTGGGACTAAAGCGACTCTCTTGAAATCATCAGAAATTTCTTCACTTAAAACTCCACCAACTTGAAACAATTTGGATTTTTTGTGTGACCCATCTTCATCCACTTCCATGCTTTCGACCTTAGAAAGAACTCTTTTAATTACAATATTAGGACTCTCTGTCACTTGAGATACTGCAACTGGTAAAGTACTTGCATCTTCATCAGACCTTGGAGTCTCCATAAACTGCAACAGATTGGCTATTTCATTCAATCCTTTAATAAACTGGTGGTCAAATGGTTTGTTTTTGTTTGCTTGCTTCCTCAGGGAAATTATATGGTGAGGATCATAATTTGCCTTTGTCTCTTTTTGAAATTCCATGCTCCATAAAAACTTTTCAATAAACACCAGGGCACCTTTATTCTTGAAAATAAAAGAGCCAACCTTGAGAGGGAATTTGATATTTGAAGATTTCTTAAAGGCTCCAAAATGTTCTTCCTCTGAGTGTAACCTTTGCCTCATGAATTCTAATGCAAAAATTCTTGGAGTAAGGAAAGCGGTTAATCTATAAGGTTCCCCAGTAAATCCATATATCCTCAAAACAATGGAATCTTTATACAGGAACCAGTCTCCAACTCGATCCTCAGGCGAGGACTGCATCAGGCATTTCATCTCTTCTAACACATGGGGCAACATTTCATCGAACAAAATTTTATATAGCTCTGACATGATTGAATTTGTGAATTCAAACATGTTGATTTGCTTGGGCAAATACAAAGAGAAGATGGTACTCAAAAACTGTAATTCAATGACGTTTGAACATAACAACATGTTCAACAAGTAAGTTTGAAATTTAAAGAACCTGACCTTTGGGAATTCACTTAATTGAAGATGTATTGCTTCTGCCAAGTACTCATCTAGACTGAATACAGGAACCAACTGAGACTCAGAACTTAATGAACTCATTTTTAACAGAAAACCCAGGATGACTTCATTTATGCGACAATCATCGTTAAGACCCAAGATTTGACAAATTAAGGATACCACCAATTGAACTTAATCTTTGAAAATATGAACATGGTAAGGTAGGAAAAGACCATCTAATGATTGACCGTCTTTAAAAATGTTGGACAGGAATTTGCAGTGGACTTCAGTTCCACTACTTTTGTACAATTTAGCAAGAATGGACTCATTTACAGGTTCACGACTGTCAGGGTAACTGTCAGGCAAGTTTAGGTTTTCACGGATGACTTTGGCATTAATTTTACAGAGTATTTGAGACGTAGACCGACTCACAATGACTCTTTGAGAAGGGGAACAATTAACCGCACACCATTCTGCGAACTCGAGAAAATGCAGAGTTTGTTCGACAACAAAATAATATAAAAAGTATTTACAGACATTTAAGACATCATTGCCCTGTGAATTATATTGACACAACCTCTCTTTACTGACTGATACACTTCCTATGGACAGGAAAGGGTCACACACTCCTCGGTCCCTATCAACCAGATAGTCTTCACTGTCATATAAAATACGACCAGACCATTGCAATTCCTTTTCTTGGTCCATAATTCAGTTGATAATGGTAACCAGATAGATGAATTATGGGCGTTTGAGCCTTACCTGTTATCGTGGCTATGTGCGTTCGAAATTGATAGTTAAAGGTTGACGAGCATGCAGGTCCCTTTCAATCGTCCGACGCCAATAAAATAATCATCGAACAAGTCAACTTTGCTTTTATAGGACCCCACTTCGGAGGCTCCCTTAGGCGGTTTCCACCAAACCACTTTTGCCTCTGGAATGCACCACGATGGACCACGTGTACACTGGTTTCTATTCCTCTACCACCTTTTACATCCAACTACCGCGCAACTTTTTGTTCCGGATCCATCAGCAACCGTCGATCTATTTTGACTTTATCTTTCAGCCATCGGATCAAGTGACACGTACCCAATTCTGCCGAGCGTATTCATCTTATCAAACATGCAAGATCCCGCTCCGGATTCATCCATGATCGTCGATGTAATTTGCCTTTATTTCCCCGCCGTCAGATCAAGCGACACGTACCCAATTCTTCCGGGTTCCTTTGTTTTATCGAACGTGCAGGTTCACAAGGCAGGGTTTACAAAGACCGTAGATCTCATCAAGCTGGATCGACGACCGTTGATCTCTATATTACATCAAACACCTAGATATACTTATCCTTCTCACATTTTTAGAGATCAGACACAATATAAACCGCCGATCTCCATCTTTTCGCTTCACACCGTTAGATTCTTTGATGACTCATCATTTTTCGCCCCTTGCCAAACTTCCATAGCATGAAATTTTAACCAAAGTATTACAAATGACCATTACCTCTTCTTCACTATGATCTTTTCGAGCCTCTGCTAAGTATGGTTGTTAACAACTGGCTCCATCTGGGGATGATATCCTCCCCGTGAGGTATCAAAGAACTCATAGACCAGGTGGCTGTTTTTGATTTTTCACAATAACTTCCAGACAACTCATCTTTTGTTTTTCGTAGATATATTATTTTTTGTTTTTAGAAAGGGAAAACATGCCTCCCGAATCTTAGGGCCTTCACCGCGGGATTCAAATACATTTGGCCTACCATTCATTTTGAATTTGTAAAGAAAAATAAATATTTACAGGCTATAATACAAATTTTACCCTCCTCCTTAGGCCAGGTAATGTTTTAGATACCTTCCATTGACAGGGTTACTATGCAGAGGAACCCCGTTTGGATTTTCTAGAAAAAATGCATTTTGTCCTCTGTAACCAACAACAACGTAAGACCTACCCACATATGATCAAATTTCCCATGTTTGTCTTCTTTGGGAGCATCCCACTTCAGGACTAAATCATCAATCTGGAATTGTTCTTCTTTGATCCTTCTGTCAAAAGTGTTTTTCATTTTTTCTTGATGTAACTGCACCTTGTCATAGGATTTATTCCTTTGCTCTTCCAGCTCAATAATCTGACTTATCCTCCTTTGCAAATGATTTGGTTCTTCTTGCTGATCTTGGAAATATCTCATAACTGGAACACCTAACGATGCTGGAAAAATGACTTCAGTTCCATACACCAGCTAGAATGGAGACATGCCAATTGACCTTTTGGTACTAATCCTGTAAGCCCATAGGGAATACTTGAGCTTGGTGTTCCAGGACCTTTTATTATCCTCCAATAGCTTCCTGATGATCCTTACTAAGCTTTTATTCGAAGATTCAGCTAACTCATTTCCCTGTGGATAATATGCAGTTGAATGATTGAGGCTTATATGGTACTTATGGCAGAAATCAATCATTTTTTTGGATTTAAAAGCGGCTGCATTGTTTGTTACTATTCTTCTAGGACATCCGAATTGGGATAATATATTTTCCTCAAGAAAGTCCATGATTACAATTTCAGTGGCTCTTCTAGTGGGAATCGCTTCAATCCACTTTGTGAAATAATCTGTAGCTGTCAGAATCCATTTGTGTTGTCCTGATGAATTGGGGTTTATTTCTCCAATAAAATCCAAACCCCACTGTTGGAAAGGAGCTTCTACTATTATGGGATTCAAAGGGAGAGGAAGCACCTTCCTTTTTCCGTCGAAAACTTGGCATTGATGACACTTACTGGTTTCTTTATACACATCTGAAAATAATGTAGGCCAATAATAGCCTACTCTTAAAATTTTGTTTGCAGTCACTTTCCAAGAATGATGTCCTCCACAATCCCCTTTATGAAACTCTTTGACTGTATGCTGAGCTTCATTTTCTAAAAGACAATTTAGTAACACACCCCCGGGGTCCTTCCAATAAAGATACCGATTTAAAATACAAAACTTAGCAGCTTTCAATTTTATGGACCGGGCCCTTGACTTACTCAATCTTTCTGGTGCTTGTAGATTTTGAAGGACGTAAACAATATCAAAATACCATGGAGACACCACAAAGTCAGCCATTACTTCTACTTCTGTATCCAACTGATGCACCCGGTGAGATAGGAAATTAATTTGTAAAGCCTCACAATTAGAATTATCCATCATCTTTGCTAATACTTGTCCTTTAACCAACTTAGTAGGCTTTATTTCTATGTTGTACTCCAGTAATGTAGCTATCCATTTTTCTCTTCTGCCTTCTGGATTTGGTTGTGTCAAAATCCCTTTTACTGCAGCAGAGGGAACATGTGCAATTATATGTGAATGTAGAATATATACTTTGAAGTCCTTCAATGCTTTGACTAAGGCATAAGATTGTTTCTCCATGATGTCATATTTCAATTCTCCATCCCTCAACATTTTACTAAAAGATGCTATGGGTTGTTCCAAATTCTCATCATTTTTCTGCAATAAAACTACTACTATAGTATATTCTGAAGCATATGAAAATACTGAGAAATCTTTAGTAAAATATGGACTTACCAACACAGGAGCCTCTGATATTTCCTTCTTGATTTCCTAAAAAGATTTTCTAGCTTCAGCAGTCCATTTCACCTCATGACCCTTCTTCAACATATTTGTGATGTTTATTAGGATCTTAGCAAAACTTGGCACAAACCTTCTCAGAAAATTCACTTGCCCCAAGAAAGACTGTATATCCTTTTTGTTTCTAGGTTCACCTACCTTCAAAATTGCACTCACCCTTTTAGGATCAATTTTTATTCTATCCTTGGATATTATATGACCCAATAGCTTCCCTTCTTCCAACACAAAGTTGGATTTCCTTGGATTCAATGATATACCAAATTTTCTACACTTCATAGAAACTTTTTCTAGATTATGTAAATGTTCTCTGTCAGATTTTGAATAGACTGTGATATCATCCATGTACATCACCACAAAATTCCCAATTTCCCCTGCAAAAGCAATATCCATATCCCGCTGAAAAGTAGCCCCTGCATTCATTAAGCCAAAAGGCATCTTTGCATACATAAAAGTGCCCCAAGGTGTAGTAAATGCAATTTTTTCTTGATCTTCAGGCAATACTTTGATCTGATTATAGCCAGAAAAACCATCTAACATTGAAATTCTCTCAGCGCCAACTAATTTCTGCAAAATATGATCCATCTTTGGCAAAGGATAATTGTCTTTCATAGAAACTTTATTTAAATTCCGGAAATCTACACACAGTCTGATTTCTCCATTCTTCTTCCTCACAGGAACCAAATTTGCAACCCATTTTGAAAACCTTAGAGTTACAATGATCTTAGCATCAAACAACTTTTTAATTTCCTTCTCAATGATGGGAAGTAACTTAGGGTTTATCCTTCTAAGTTTTTGTTTGAAGGGTTTCTCCCCAAGCTTTATAGGAATAGTATGCTGTATGATAGATGTATCATATTCTTTGAGATCTTCATAACTCCACGCAAAGACATCTGTATATTTTTTCATTAACTTCACATATTCTTCTTTTTCTTTTTCGGGCAATTTCTTGGATAATTTCAAAATCTTAGGATTCTCTTCAGTGCCAATATTTCTATCTTCAACAACATTCTCAACAGGATTTACCTTGGGATTCTTAGCTACATCATTTTGATCAAAACGTTTTTCTAGAGGAATTATCCCTCTTGGTATGAAATTGTTTTTCAACTGGATAATATCCTTACCTCCTAAGGTTCCTTTTAACTTTTTGGCACCTTCCTTTTCTACATCAGGTCCATCGTCATCATTTTGAATACTCTCATCATTGTCATTTTCGGTGTCAATAGGAGTATTTACAAATTCCCCTGAGAGTTCTAAAAACCTTCTAATCTGCATGTCATCTTCAAACACCTGCCAATATTTAGAATTATCAGGAATAGATGGTCTATTCACAATTTCCACCTGGTATTCCCTCTGACTAGCAACAGGGGTTTCAAATTTTCCAGCGGCCACAGCTAAAGAATCGGCTACCAAATTTTCATGTCTGGGACTACCTGAATTGTATTCTCTATAAAGAAGTTACCAAACATATCCCATACTTCATTTCTATAAGCCCTCATCCGAGGATGCCTGGTTTGATAGCTCTCATTTACTTGATTTATCACCAACTCTGAATCTCCTAAGACCCTTATTATTTGAGCCCCCAAATATTTCAAAGCATGCAATCTTAGTAATAAAGGTTCATATTCTGCTACATTATTTGTGCATTCAAATGTTAATTTATATGATAAAGCTTTGAAATCTCGAATAGGAGAAATTATATACACACCGGCCCCAGCACCTATTTTTGCAGCAGATCCATCAAAGTACATAATCCATTGGCCCTCCCTTTTTTGTTTCGCTTCCAAAGCATCCTGTTCCATCGCTTCCTTTTCCTTATTTTCTTTAGACTTCTTCTGCAATGCCTCTTCTAAATCACGTGGGACAACATCATTAAAGAAAATAGAAGACCCCAAATCGGTATCAATAGCATATATATGATGAATTTCAGGTTTATCTTGACTGCTCACTACATAAGGAGTTCTTTTTTCGCTATATAATCTTCTTCTCCCATCTCGAACATGAATTGTAGCATATGACATATCCATCTGCAAACTACCTTTCAACTTGGAAGTCCAGGATCTTGACAACAGTACCCCGAACTTAGGTGGAATATATGCCACTACCACATCCATGACTATAGTTTTAGACGGTAATTTATTTAGGGTTACCACCATATCTTTAATCAAACCAAGGCATTTTACTCTTTTAGAATCAAACGAGTACAAATCTTTATAAGGTCTTGTTACTTCCAATCCCAAACTCTCCACCACTCCTTTTGGCATTAGGTTATGTGATGCCCCGAAGTCTAGCATAGCATTGTGGACCACCTTATCATGCACATTTAAACTCAAATAGAAAGGAGGGGCTTCTTCACTTTCTAAATTTTCAACCTTTGACCCAAATGAAATAGCAGGATTATCATCGTTCAACTCTAAAATGTCAGATTGCCATTCCCCTTGACTTTTGACCATTTTTGTGATAGTATTTCTGTATTCGGTATTTCTCAATAACTCATTAAATGGAATAGATATTTTTAGCTTTGAAATTTCATTTTGTAAATTAAATCTAGAGCCAATTCTTTCCACATCAACCGGAGCCACCTGCTTCATTATTTTATCTCTTTGTACATCATTTTCAACCTCTTTATTTACAAAAGACTATTTTTGTAGTTCTTTTCCCCTTTCTACATTCAAAGATTTAGTGGAAGGCTGATTAGGGTTTGCCTTTCCTTTATTTATAAAGACTTCCCTGTTTCTCAGTCTGATTTTCCTCTGCAGATCATCCATAGTGTGTAAATAACCCCTTTGATACTGCTCGGTCTCCGTCTCAAATTCTTCATGTCCACCTTCTTGTTCAAACATGTTATGCTCTTCCTCGGTAAGATGTATCTTTGAATCTTGCTCTCCAAAAAGATGAATATCATTTTCAGCTGGATCTTCTTCATCAGCGACATAATTTTTAGGAAATGGTGGACGAATTTGTTGTTCCTCTTGATTTCTTGGATTTCTCAGGTCTCTCTGTCGGTTTTGGGGAGGAACAGGAGGATTCGGTCTTCTGAAATTAGGATTCCTAATTCGAGGCTCAGCTTGTTCTCTATTGAATCCCCTATTATCCATAGTTAATCTATCCATCAACTTTTCCATGGTTTTCAACATCATTTCAAATTTGACATCATTAGTAGAAGAAGAAGCAGAAGGCAAATTTTCTTCTTTTTTTCTTCTATCAATATCTCTATGTTTCATCTATCCACTTGCCATCATATTGGCTTCTACTTCTAAAGCGTCTGTAAACATGGTAGCAAGAGTTGCTGATTTTATCTCCCTTAGTGAAAATGCAAAATCATTATCAAAATCTCCAGCATAATGTAACTTGGCTGCGGCTGCAGAAGGTTTTATATCCTTCGGAATGGAATTATAAACCTTCATGAACCTACTAGAAAATTCATGGACAGATTCGAAACCTCCTTTTTTAAGACTGTTATACTGAGATAAAAGCTGCAAAGGGTTCTGTTTATCATCCCACCTATCTAGAAATGCATTTTGGAAAGCCTGAAAATTCAATATAGACCCATTTGGCAAATCTTTAAACCATTTCTTTGCCTCACCTGACAAACTTTGGGAAGATAACCACATTTTAACATCTGGATAATCAACTTCTTCTAAGTCGATGAAATGTTCAAACTTGGCAAGATGCTACTTTGAGGTTATGTCACCTTCTCCATCAAATAAAGAGATTCTTTGGGAATAATTATGAGGAAGATCATGTAATAAAGCAGGCAAACGCAAGGGATCAACAAATCTGGCTGCCATTGGTCTAGGTGGATTCACAGGAACTGAAGAGCTTTGAGTATTTTGAGAGGTAAATGTTTCAACTTTCGCAGTTTGTTGTAAATCTCTCCAGAGGGAATCCAACAAATAAGATTCTAACCTACGAGGATTGAACTCAGTATTCTTAAGGTCAGACTCAGATTTAGTTCTCAACAGACTCTTTCCAGCATTAACTTCCCATTCTGGATCAATATGAGAACCTTGAGATGATGATGCACCAAACAAAGGAAAACCTAACTTTTCTTTATTTTTTCTTTTAAATAACTTTTCTAGGTCTTCAAAACTTTTCAAGAATTCAGTATCAGAGTTACCTTGTGTGTGTCTTCTCGAAGCCAGAATGACTCCTTAAGTTCTGAAAAAGCTTTACAATGGAGTCGCCAGGGCAAATATACAACCTTTTCTACTGATAAAATTCCTGTTTGCCCACATAAATCTTTCTTTAACACTGTTGTTCTCCCAGGCAGATATGCACTTTCGTTCCCCGGCAACGGTGCCAGTTTGTTAGCACTCAGAATATACCCAGGTTGTGAAAAGTAGATCCCAAGGTAACAACAAAACCACTTTTAGAAAGAAACTGACTTTCCTTTCCAGAGAGGGATCTCTCAGATACAAATTTTACAAGGCCAGATATAAATTAACACTTAGAAATTGTATGGATGGTTGAAACAATACACATAACCATTGGGAAATGGAGTCACATATACATAAAGATATTACAAAGACACATGCATGAGATTTTTATCAAAGGCAAGATAACCATTCCATCACAGTCATTCATTTAGTTCAAGTGAAACAGAAGAGACAATGAACAACCCATTAATATAGAGCATCAAAGATGAATTCTATATTAACTTTAGTAGAAAAATGTATAAAATATCTGAAACGATGATCAGAGCATAAAACTATGAATTCCGACCATTCAACACTGTATTTCAGATATGAAGAAAAATAGAATGAAGTGTTACACTGGAAACACAATCACAGAAGAAAGGAAATACATACTGCAATATAAATGACACATGAATCTTTGATAACCCTTATACATTCGCTTCGTTATTCAAAAATATACGTCCTCAAAGGAAACATTCAACAACTAGATGGGTTCCAACCCCCATCAAATAAAATAGATGCAAATATATACATAAAATGATTCATCTTCCAAGAAGATTCATAACTGAATGACCGGCTTAATTAAAGTCTTGTAACTAAATTCCTAACTTCTAGGAATAAACTAGAGCTTCAATCCTAACAGATCATTAAATTAAAATCAACTTGATAACATGTCTTCATCCAAGCATCTCCTTAGCGCGCAACACCTGTCTTTATGAGTGAAGGATGTACTTCGTTTTCCCGAATCTCTCTATGGCTTTCCATTGATCCGTGTTGGGAGTATCATATTCCATCATTTCCCGAATAGACACTTCTAACTCCATGTAAGCTTCATAAGATACTTTAGACAGACCTCTCCTGATGATTAGGAAATTTTTTAATATCTCCAAATCCTCTGTCAGCTTATCCACAATGGCTTTCCCTGTCAGCCCCTTTTCCAGATCGTCAAATTTGGAATGATCCATTCAGATTTGTACCAACAGGTTATGATAGTGCTCTTGAGAAAACATTCATCCCTCCTCGTCCCAAAAGGAAGGTAGACCGTCCTCAAATAATTCTTTGAAAACCTGTTTGAAGTCATTAACCTGTGAGACCATTTCATCAGCTTTGTCCTGGACTGTCTTCATTAAATGATGCTTGTGGATAAATTTTTTGGCCCATAGTACCATTTATATTCTGTCCTTTACTCCTATATCATGCAACTTTTGATATGTTAATGAATTTAAGAAATTTAACTCATTCTGCGCTGTGGCAAGGGGTTTCCTCTCCATGGTCTCATTTACTAACTTCATTCTCTGTTTGGCCAAATTGACCAATATGTTTTGATCATCAATAAAGTTCAGATAATGTCTGAATTTAGTAATTTCTATAGATAAGGTATCCCAAATTATATGCTTCGCTCCCTGGAGAGGACCCTTTCTGATGTTTATTTCCTTTAATTCATTAAATTTCTTTTGTAACTGGTTTCTGTCTTGCAATATTTTATTTTTATTCTCACTTACTTTGGCTAACTCGGACTTGATATTTTCATTTTCCATCTTTAATTCTTTTATTTCTTCATCCTTTAGGCTGACCTGGGGCATAGGTACTAACAAATCATCTGTAGAAAAATCATTTAATGGTTTCTCAATATTTACAATAGACAGGTCTTCATCAGTGGGAGTCTGACTCATTAATTCCTCCATGATCTCCTTTTCATCATTTTGGTCCTTTTTCAGCAGGGAGATTTATGATATTAGCTCACTCCGCTCAGTTTCGCATTTGTCTTTTTCCTCTTGTAATTTGACAGCTCTTCCTTTATGTTCCATCATCTCCTGGTGGATCTTGTCTTTCTCTTCTTGCAATGCTAATAATTCGAATGATTGAACATGCTCAGTGCTTGGGATCTTCAACTTTTTCTTCAAAACTTGGAGGGCGTTGTCCTTTTCTTCCAGCATTATTCTGATTGCTTGGGTGTTATCTCTTTCATTCCCTGAACTGATAATATCTTCTTGTAGCTTTTTGATTTGAATGGTATTGGCCTTATTTTCAACTTTTTCATGTTTTAACTGAACCTCTAACTTAGCTACCAAAATTTGTAGCTTATTGATTCTCATCATAGCTTGCAATAGATCTGAATAAATAATGTCACTTGTTTGCTTATGTAGCTGTATCTTGTCGGGTACACTAATCTTGTCCAACCTTACTTCCATCTTTGACATCTTTTTATCATTTACCATGGCCAATTTGAAGGTATTTATTTTTACATCCCTGGCAGAAATCAAGGAGGTTTCTGGATTGTTCAAACTCCTTATCCGCGGGAGTAAATTCCTTGTCTCTTCCAGAGACTGCTTTTGTTTTTCCACATAACTGGCCATGGGTTCCTCCTTGGATTTGAAAATTGGACTTGATTCTGAATTATCCGCACCTTTAAAAGAAAATTGATTTACTTGTACAGATTTTGTTGGGACTAAAGCAAATCTCTTGAAATCATCAGAAATTTCTTCACTTAAAACTCCACCAACTTGAAACAATTTGGCTTTTTTGTGTGACCCATCTTCATCCACTTCCATGCTTTCAACCTCAGAAAGACTTCTTTTAATTACAATATTAGGACTCTCTGTCACTTGAGATACTGCAACTAGTAAAGTACTTGCATCTTCATCAGACCTTGGAGTCTCCATAAACTGCAACAGATTGGTTGTTTCATTCAATCCTTCAATAAACTGGTGGTCAAATGGTTTGTTTTTGTTTGCCTACTTCCTCGGGGAAATTATATGGTGAGGATCATAATTTTCCTTTGGCTCTTTTTGAAATTCCATGCTCCCCAACAACTTTTCAATAAACACCAGGGCACCTTTATTCTTGAAAATAAAAGAGCCAACCTTGAGAGGGAATTTGATATTTGAAGATTTCTTAAAGGATCCAAAATGTTTTTTCTTTGAGTGCAACCTTTGCCTCATGAATTCTAATGCAAAAATTCTCGGAGTAAGGAAAGCGGGTAACCTATAAGGTTCCCCAGTAAATCCATATATCCTCAAAACAGTGGAATCTTTATACAGGAACCAGTCTCCAACTTGATCCTCAGGCGAGGACTGCATCAGGCATTTCATTTCTTCTAACACATAGGGCAACATTTCATCGAACAACATTTTATATAGTTCTGACATAATTGACTTTGCGAATTCAAACATGTTGATTTGCTTGGGCAAATACAAAGAGAAGATGGTACTCAAAAACTGTAATTCAGTGACGTTTGAACATAGCAACATGTTCAACAAGTAAGTTTGAAATTTAAAGAACCTGAACTTTGGGAATTCACTTAATTGAAGATGTATTGCTTCTACCAAGTACTCATCTAGACTGAATACATGAACCGACCGAGACTCAGAACTTAATGAACTCATTTTTAACAGAAAACCCAGGATGACTTCATTTATGCGACAATCATCGTCAAGAACCAAGATTTGACAAATTAAGGATACCACCAATTGAAATTCATATTTGAAAATATGAACATGGTAAGGAAGGAAAAGACCATCTAATGATTGACCCTCTTTCAAAATGCTGGATAGGAATTTGCAGCGGACTTCAGTTCCGCTACTTTTATACAATTAAGCAAGAATGGACTCATTTACAGGTTCACTAATGTCAGGGTAACTGTCAGGCCGTTAGAATAATCAACCCATAGTTAGCTACCTTAGACATTAATTTAATTATTTTTGTCTTATTTGCCTAGTTCATGTGTCCCACCTTATGCAAGTTGTCAATTACCTATCCATAGTGGTCCAACTTGCCTAATTTGACCCATGTAGCGCTTGGGAAACCTCAAGGAATCAATTCTGCTTTATTCCTGGTCTCCTAGTCGCCCTTCTACTTTTTCTGCTTTATTGCCTGCTTTTTCAGTGCTTTAAGGCAATAGAGAAAGTTTGACTAGGTAAGGTGAACTAGTTTTTTGTCCTCTTCATCCTCCACTCTTTTCTCCTTGGAAAAGCATGTATGAGTTGTCATACCATCACTCTTTAGCTTTCCTAAGCACTTTTTCCAATTTGTGAGCTCCATGACTGATTTGGGATCAACTTTTTGCACCTATGGGGGATTTGCTTAATTTTAGTAAGCCTACTTTTGACTAGATTCGAATTGCTCCTCATGCATTTGAATCGCTTATGTAATTATTTAATACAACAACCTATTATGTTACAGGGTTGGCTATTGTACACTTATTCAATATAGTTTAGTGTTCAGCTCATTATTCAGTCTCTTTTGTGAGTGATTTTGCATGTTCAATTGATAATTGTTGTGAGTAAAATTAATATATCACTGGGTTCAATTTCCACATGGTATCAGAGCCATTGTAGATCAATTTCTCTCCTTCAAAATTGTTTTGCAGGTTTGACATCAGTGATTGGGAGCCTTCTACTGACAGCCGAGACAATTTTTGAGCTATGGATCAATCTCAGAAGATCATCTTGACTCCCTTCAATTCATTTGAATGGAAAGCAGAGATGGAGATACTATTGAGAGAAAAATGCCTCTACAAGGTGACTATGGCAACAGAAGCAAAGCCCAATGTAGTTGCAGAGAAGATAAAATGGCACAATAGGAGGGATGAGGCCTATGGTCTCCTGTGTCTGAGTATTTCCAGAGACCTCCTTTTCCATCTTGATGGATTGACATAACCAAATGAAGTATGGGAGAAGCTTACTGATATTTTTGGAAAGACATATGAGATGAGGGGACATCAAATCGAAAATGAGCTGATTTCCCTGAGTCCCAATAGCTTTGAATCTCTGCAACTCTATTTCTCCAAGTTCAAAGCACTTGTTTTGCAGCTAAAACAATGTGGGATCGAAAAGAATGATGATCAGCTGGTCTTGGCCATTCTCTCAAAGCTTGGCCCTGACTATTCAGTGTTTTTTTTGACCTTCTATGCCATAAAGTTGACAGCTCGAACTTGGAAGATGCCTAGCCTTGCATATTTCATGGAATCTCTCACACAAGAACAGGACAAGCTGGTGATGATGGGCACCATCAAACCATCCAAATACCAAGCTATGGTTGCTGGAGATTCGAGGGTGGATTCAAAAAGCAAAAATAAAGCTAAAAATCCACTTGAACAAAAGAGAGATAAGAACAAGTCTCCAGAGGAGCCACAAGGTTCCAAGAAGAACTACCAGAAGAAGAAAAACAAAGGAGAAATGAGCAAGTGCACATACTACAGTAAGGGAAATCACAATGAAAGCTCTTGTATGAAGAAGCAAATAGACATGCTGACCCAACTCCTGGAGAAGAATGGCATATCCCTTTCAGACAGCTCAAAGAAGAGAGAAGGAGGATCAAGTTCAGATGACAGAGAGAGAGTTCATGCATTGGTTGCTAGCACATCAAGCTCACCCAGTTTTATCATTGATTCTGGAGCTTCAAGACACATGGTTTTGACCAAGGAGGCATTCTCCTCACTTGAAATGTCGAAAGGACCACCTATAGTACTGGGAGATGACTCTCTCACTGAAAGTTTGGGCAAAGGGAGGATTGATCTTGATCATGGTCAGTTCAGCAATGTGTTATATGTGCCTGGTATTTCCTCCAACCTCTTATCAGTGTACCAGATGACTCACACTGGGTCTCCAAAGAAGGTCATATTCTCCCTGATGAAGTTGAGATCACAGAGATCTCAAGTGGTAAAGTCATTGCAAAAGGAGTTGCAAATCATGCTCAGAAGGTATACATGTTCTCACACTTCCTACCCTACTCAAACCCCTCTGCTCTTCTGATTCATGCTAATGAAGCAAGCAAGCTTTGGCATGAAATATTTGGCCACCTAAATTACAAGTATATTTCTAATCTTAGTGAAAAAGAGATGGTCATAGGGTTGCCAAAGATAAAATTTTCCAAAGGAGTCTGCCAAGGTTGTATCCTAGGAAAACACCCAGAGCATAAATTTGAGAGAGCTAGTCATGAGAGAACCTTTGCACCCCTCGAGCTGATCCACAGTGATGTTGCTGGCCCATTCCCTCATATGTACATGAGTCAGGACAAATATGCGTTGAATTTCATTGATGAATTTTCTAGGTATTGCTGGGTTTACTTCCCGAAACACAAGTCTGAAGTTTTTGGCCTCTTCAAAGTCTTTAAGGCTTTGGTTGAAAACCAGTCTGGGAGGAAACTCAAGGTCCTCAGATCTGACAATGGTGGTGAGTATGTGAAGTCTAAGTTTATTAATTATTGTACAGATGCAGGTATTCAGATGCAGCATTCTATCCCTTACACACCACAACAAAATGGTGTTGCTGAGAGGAAGAACAGATCACTGAAGGAGATGGCAACATGCATGATGGAGGCCAAAAATTTGCCACCAAAGTACTAGGCCGAAGCTATCAAATATGCAGCCTATATCTAGAATAGGGTGCCTCATAAATATCTTGATGGCATGACTCCTTTCGAAGCATGGAGTGGGCACAAGCCAGATGTGACCCATTTCAGGATTTTTGGCTCAAGGGCTTGGGCTAGAATTCCAACAGAAAAGAGAAAGGATTTGCAGCCACAAAGCCAAGAGTGTCTATTTGTTGGATACTCTGAAGATTCAAAAGGGTACAAACTGATAAATTTGAGCACAAACAAAGCCTTCATAGAAAGGTGTGTTCAGTTTCAAGAAGAACCCCTTGCAGCAGTGGAAGTTGGAGAAACCTCTTCACCACATGAACCTCTGAAAGTAAGTGAAGAGTTTGTTGAACATGCTGATTCTAATATGTCTGATAGTGATGAGTTTATTTCATACCCTAACATCCCTACAAGGCCAAAATGGGCAGCCAAGACACTACATGCAGCAGGAGAGCTAGCTGGGGATCGCAATGACCCAAGAAGGACTAGATCTCAATTTGAGAGTGGTCTGTGCATGAAGGATCCTATGTTTGCTGAGAAATGCTATTTGATGGTGGAATCTAATCCTCAAACATATGAAGAAGCAGCAAGAGATCCAATATGTCAAGTTTCCATGAAGGAAGAGTTCAGCTCACTCCAGAAGAGCAACACATGGGAGCTAGTGGATCTTCCCCCAGGGAGGAAGTTAGTTCAGTGTAAGTGGGTCTACAAGACCAAATTTGATGCTAATGGTTCACCTATAAAGTACAAGGATAGATTGGTAGCCAAGGGCTACTCATAGGTTCATGGCATAGATTACAATGAGACCTTTGCACCAGTGGAAAAGATGGACTCCATCAGGCTAGCCTTAGCCATTGCAGCCTCAAAGCAATGGGAGGTACATCACATGGATGTAAAGTGTGCCTTCCTAAATAGAGATCTCACTGAAGAGATATATATGCAGCAGCCTCAAGGATTTTCTATTAACCCTTCTCTTGTGTGCAGGTTAAGAAAGTCATTGTATGGGCTAAAGCAAGCCCCTAGGGCTTGGTATGCCAAGATTGATAGCTTCTTGCTATCACTGAATTTTGTTTAGTGAAAATCAGATCCAAATGTCTATTTGAAGTTAATTAATGGTTAATTAATGATCATTGTGTTATATGTTGAAGACCTCCTCATTACAGGAATCTCAAAGGATGAGATTGCTTCCTTAAAGGGTGCAATGAACCAAGCCTTCTCCATGATAGATTTGGGGCTCTTAAGCCAATTCTTGGGGCTTGAGATTGCTCAAACCAAATCTGGAATCAAGGTGCACCAGTCCAAATATGCCTTGGACTTGCTGAACAAATTCATAATGAAGGATTGCAAAGCAAGCAAAACTCCTTTCCTTTCAGGAGTGAAGCTGGAAGAAGCCGATTCTTCACCTATGGTAAACAATACACTGTATACGCAATTGATTGGATGTTTGTTGTATCTTACACATACTAGACCTGATATTTCTTATGCAGTAAGTGTGGATTCTAGATACATGGATAAGCCTCATGAGATCCATTGGAAATCAGCCAAAAGGATCCTTAACTTTGTTTAGGGAACAAGGACACATGGGATCTTCTATAAAGAAAAATATGATCTTGATTTGATTGGATTTACTGACAGTGATTGGGAAAGTGATAGCACGGAAAGAAATTCCACATCAATATATGTGTTCATGCTTGTAGAAGGGCCAATCAGCTGGTCAAGCAAGAAACAGAGTGCCATTGCACTCTCATCTACAGAAGCAAAGTACATAGGAGTTGTTAATATAACAACTCAATGTTTATGGTTGCACGGATTAATTGGAGAGTGTGGTTTCAAATCAGAGTACTCAACTACCATCTACTGTGATAACCAGAGTACCATTCAAATCTACAAAGATCCAGTTTAGAAGTAGAGAACCAAACACATTGAGATCCATATGCACTACATCAGAGAGCTTGTGCATGATGGCACCATTCACCTACTCTTCTGTTCATCTTCAGAACAAGTAGCTGATATCTTCACCAAAGCATTTTGTGAGAAGAACTTCAGGAATCTCAAATCACTACTGGGGATTGCTGATCATGCTATGAAGCATGAGTGAAGACAATATTTCCAAATTTTGTTTTACAGTCCATGTTTAAGGGAGGATTTTCCCATGTGGTTTTTGCCTCTTTCCTTGTTTAAATGGACATGCAGTATGTAAAGGGTGACTAAGCCTTGTTGCTAGGCCCTATAATTTTATAATATATTACTCATAAGTCAGGCTTAAGGGGGGGTGTTAGAATAATCAACCCATACTTAGCTACCTTAGACATTAATTTAATTATTTTTGTCTTATTTTCCTAGTTCATGTGTCCCACCTTATGCAAGTTGTCAATTACCTATCCATAGTGGTCCAAATTGCCTAATTTGACCCATGTAGTGCTTGGAAAACCTCAAGGAATCAATTTTACTTTATTCCTGGTCTCCTAGGTGCCCTTCTGCTTTTTCTGCTTTATTGCCTGCTTTTTTAGTGCTTTAAGGCAATAGGGAAAGTTTGACTAGGTGAGGTGAACTAGTTTTTTGTCCTCTTCATCCTCCACTCTTTTCTCCTTGGAAAAGCATGTATTAGTTGTCATTCCATCAATATTTAGCTTACCTAAGCACTTTTTCCAATTCGTGAGCTCCATGACTGATTTGGGATCAACTTTTTGCACCTATGGGGGATTTGCTTAATTTTAGTAAGCCTGCTTTTGACTAGATTTGAATTGCTCCTCATGCATTTGAATCCCTTATGTAATTATTTAATACATCAACCTATTATGTTATAGGGTTGTCTATTGTACACTTATTCAATACAATTTAGTGTTCAGCTCATTATTCAGTCTCTTTTGTGAGTGATTTTGCATGTTCAATTGATAATTGTTGTGAGTAAAATTAATCTATCACTGGGTTCAATTTCCACACATGAAAGTTTAGGTTTTCATGGATGACTTTGGAATTAATTTTACAGAGTATTCGAGACGTAGACCAACTCACAATGACTTTCTGAGAAGGGGAATAATTAACCGCGCACCATTCTGCGAACTCGGGAAAATGCAGAGTTTGTTCGACAGCAAAATAATATAAAAAGGATTTACAGACATTTAAGACATCATTTCCCTGTGAATTATATTTCCACAACCTCTCTTTATTGACTGATACACTTCCTATGGACAGGAAAGGGTCACACACTCCTCGGTCCCTATCAACTAGATAGTCTTCCCTGTCATCTAAAATACGACCAGACCCTTGCAATTCCTTTTCTTGGTCCATAATTCAATCAATAATGGTAACCAGATAGATGAATTATGGGCGTTTGAGCCTTACCTGTTACCGTGGCTGCGTGCATTTGAAATTGAAAGTTAAAGGTTGACGAGCACACATGTCCCTTTCAATCGTCCGGCACCAATAAAATAATCATCGAACAAGTCAACTTTGCTTTTATAGGACCCCACTCCAGAGGCTCCCTTAGGCAGTTTCCACCAAACCACTTTTTCCTCCAGAATCCACCATGATCGACCACGTGTACAATGGTTTCTATTCCGCTACCGCCTTTTACATCCAATTACTGCGCAACTTTTCGTTCTGGATCCATCAGCAACCATCGATCTATTTTTGCCTTTATCTTTTAGCCATTGGATCAAGCGACACGTACACAATTCCACCAAGCATCTTCGTCTTATCAAACGTGCAAGATCCCGCTCCGGATTCATCCATGATCGTTGATGTAATTCGCCTTTATTTCCCCCCTGTCAGATCAAGCGACACGTACCCAATTCCGTCGGGTTCCTTTGTTTTATCGAACGTGCAGGTTCACAAGGCAAAGTTTACAAAGACCGTAGATCTCATCAAGCTGGATCGACAACCGTTGATCTCTATATTACATCAAACACCCGGATATACTTATCCTTCTCGCATTTTTAGAGAGCGGACACAATATAAACCGCCGATCTGCATCTTTTCGCTTTGCACCGTTAGATTCTTTGATGACTCATCATTTTTCTCCCCTTGCCAAACTTCCATACCATGAAATTTTAACCAAAGTATTACAAATGACCATTACCTCTTCTTCACTATGATCTTTTCGAGCCTCTGCTAAGTATGGTTGTTAACATATGGGATATGGATGAATGTTGTAGAATTTGATAATATAGTTGCATGACTGTGTGACATATGTATTTATGCATTAGAATTTGTCACTATTAATATGTTTTGGAAATTATAAAATGTTTCTAAACGTGCAATTGAATTTGACTTGTAGGAAAGATCATGTGCAAGAGAAGAACGATGAGTCTTGTTTTGAAGAATAAGTGACGACGGTTTAACAAAAACACTCAAATAATATTTACTCATATAAGAACACGAATAAGAACCTGAAGCTCCCAAATTTAGAGGAATAATTATAGAAGAGGGGACTTCCGAAGAACATGATGACCATAAGATGACCAAGCCACAGAGACTTGCAGATCCACCTCGAGAGGTGAGCACTTACAAGAGAATATCATCTTGGGAATAAGAAAAGAAATCCAATATTCAGAGAGATCTTTCCATCTATAAATAAGAAACCAAGAAGAAAGAATGGAAGGATGCTATAATGTATCTACAATCTCAAGCACGCAAGAGGAACTTTCAACAAAGTTCAATATGGAGGATCTTGGTATCCAGTGACCTTGAGAGATGACATATATAGATACACAGAAGATTAGCAAAAAAGGAGACTATCTATCACTCCAGCATAGAATGTTCTGATGCAGAGAGTACAAGATTCAAATGGAGGATGTTACTTTGCTTCAGAGGGAGTGGCTGCAATAGATCTCAAAGGTCAAGAATCTTGACACGTAATTCTCATCACCATCATGTTATGAGGTAGATATCCCATTGATTTCTCAAATCCATTAGAGACTAAAGTGAAAAAATGGAGAAAGTAGGCCTATTCCCTTATTTTCCTTGGTCTGAGCCACCACCATGCCTTGTTAGTGGACAAAAGGCGATGCTCAAGTTGGAAGCACACCTTGATCATTGGAAAGGTGCAGTGCTACCACCTGTTTCCTTCTTGCAATGTGTGGTTCTTCTAAACATCGCTAGTTGTCATCATGCAAAGTGTGGTGCTCGACTTAAAAAGGAAAGAAAGAGAAGTTTCAAGAGGTTTATCTAATATTCCTTCATGGAACCTCTTCCCTAAGAATCTGGATAGGTGGAGCTTGAATTCCCCTATCCTTGGGATGATGCCTCAAACTTATCCTTTGAATCCTAAACCAATTATATCCATTGAGTCCTTTAAATAGTGTCTTACCCCTCATGGTAAAGGGGAGAAATATTGTGTGATAGAATCCAAAATCTGTCCAAATAATGACAGACTTTCTGGAGTCATTACAGGAAAGGTGAAGCTTGAGGAAAGGCTCCATTGTGAAGAGATCCCAATACCAAGCATTGGTTGTGATCTCTCCTTCATTGTTTATTAATGAAAACATCATTTTCATTCCCATAAATATTGTGTGTCTCATTATCATGATTTTTTTATTGTTTATCTCCTTGGTCATTTACATAGAATTGTAGATTATCTTATTACTCTCATGTGGTTTGGTCCTTTTATGTCTATTGCATATTTATTCACCGCATAACTCAAGAACAACAAGTTCATACCGTTGAATCCATTTTTCAAAAGGTATGAGAGGAGTTAATTCAAGTAGTCTACTGTTCTAGGGAAATTTTATTTTTTTTGTAGTGTGTTTTCTTTTAGATCTAAATCATTTATACTAGGGAAATTGTCCATGTTCACATCGACTGAGATTTTACTCTATCAGGTTTCTCTTAGAAAGAGGGTGTTAATTATGGCGAGAAGTTTTCAACATTGACCAGACACACTGCTTTGGTGAAGTAGAAGTGAATATTGAACGACTTACAAGACTAAGGACTCCCTACAGATAATCACTTGTGCGCAAATTGAATAAGGATTTGTACGAGTTTAGAAGAAACCCTTGTGGAAACACATACATTTGCTTGAGGATCACCCAGAGTGATGGATATCTAAAAAAATTATACAAGGTTGAGTATGGAAGCCTATAGAAGATAAGAATATAATAGATGGATGCAAGAGGAACTTTCAACAAATTCCAAGATGGAGGATCTTGGTATCTAGTGACCTTGAGATATGACATAGATGTATACACAGAATATTAGAAGCATATGAGGCTACCTATAACTCCAATATAGAATCTCTCGATGACGAGAGTATAAGATATAAAAGGAGGATATTGATTTGTTTTAGGGGGATTGGCTACAGTAGATCTCAGAGGTCAAGAATCTTAACATGATTCTTGAGACTAGAGGTGTGGTAGAATCCAAAGGAGATTTTCCTTAGCTAAGGAAAATGTGTTGTCAATATCTCAAAGAGGTTAGAGATGTTGGACTATAGCTACATAGATGGAATCAAACTTGAAGTTGTTGTGTGATCCTATGTATAGTTGATGCCACTATTTATGGGTAGATGATTAGTTCGTTTATGTACTTATTAATAAACATAAGGCTAGATATTTGCTTTGTGGAGAACACTTTGTGCCAATACATGGTGGAGCTGAGACGTGTTCACATGGTTACAAAAAAGAACGTGCTGAGGTACCTAGAGGGTATGATTGAGTATAACCTCACATATGCAAAATTTTAGAGGTCTATCTGTAGGGATATGTTGAATCCGATTGGGTTGGTGGTACTACAAATAGGAAGAGCACTTCAGGTTGTTTCTTCATCTTGGGGTTTGGAATAATTTCTTGGTTCAACAAGAAGAAGAAGGGCATATCAATGAGTATAGTAGAGGAAGAGTATATTGCATCTTGTTCAAAAATTTGTGAAGAGCAGTGAAGCTTTAGTATTAGCTGATGTCTTGAACAAGCCTATGGGAAAAGTGAATTTTGAGTACTTCAAGGACAAGCTTGTAGTTGTGCAAATCAATATCCATCATAAGGAGTGATGAGTTATAGTGGTCGTCACATCCAGTATGAAAAAGGACTGGTCATTATAAAGAGAGCTTGGTCATATCTTCGAGGGTAGATCCCAACATGCTTGGTGACATCATCGAGGGTGGATACTAGTATTACTAGTCATATCACCAAGGTGTTAATATTTCATATATTAGACAATATATCATTAGTGTTTAATCCAAATTAACAGTAGTAGCATATGTAGAATTAATGAAAGAAACACAATCACAAGATAGACAGAATATTTATCTTGGGAAACCCTTACGGGGAAGAAAACCCAACAAAACTTCTTCTGTATAAGATGTATAAGATAAAACCCCCAAAAAGGTATTCTTATCCTCGTTGATCTCTCTCTCTCTCTCTCTCTCCCCC
>LPNX010780283.1:548298-600924 GCA_001517045.1 Pseudotsuga menziesii
AAGTCGACCCCAGTAAACTATCTGGGCTGACTTCACCTAGGAAGACTCGAAACAATATATTATATTATCCATTGGGGTACTAATGACCTGACTTACAATGGAGGATTTACCTCATGACTCTATCATGTCCAATTACAATAATAAAATCCCAACAGATGAATAATAACATCTCCCTTGGATTACATTAGTAAAATACATTTAGAATATCCTTTGAAGTTACACTATTTCAACACTCCCCTTAATGAGAACGGTATTATACTGACAAAATCATCATCAACTATAGGAGTAATGAGAGAGAGAACCTTTAACAGTATTGAGGTAATACATCTATACATCATAGGAAGTTTTCAACATTCATCAGTAACTCGAACAATTACTCTCCAATGTCTTCATCTTCTGCAGTACATGATCACTTGATCCTTTTGCAGCAACACTTCGATCTTCCAATCCTTCTTAGAAACACTTCGATCTTTTAGATGCTTTGCAGCGGCACTTCAATATTCTCGATCCTTTGTAGTAGCACTTCGATATTCTTGATTCTTTGCAGCAACACTTTGATCTTTTCGATCCTTCTCCGCCATGCTACCTACAGTACACATGATCTCTTTGCAGGATGATCAATCCCTATCACTTTAGGACATAGGTCCAAGGATGATGAAATCGTCCATCACACCCCCCCTTAATGAGGAAGGTCCATAGTATCAACAAGTTGATTCATCTACCACTGAATGTAGATCTCAACCACACCTAAATGTAGGCCATGTCACTAGTAAGGACTCATCATAGAGAATCCTTAGATTCAAATCTAGGACCACTCCTAAGCGAGTGTTATACTACAACATCTACATATATGTGTAGAAATACTCCCCATACACGAGTATTGTCTACAGCTGTAGATCTCAACATCACCTAGGTTTCATCCCTCATCATAGGACATCCTCATATTGTTAGATATAGGACCACTCCATGTGATTTTTATACTACGACCTCCATGAGGACTCATCATAGAGACCTCAGCACTAAATCTAGGACCACTCCCAAGCAAGTGTTATTCTATGGAATTTACATATAAATTTAGGTACACTCTCCATTCAAGAGTAACATATGCAAGGAAGATCTTGATCGCACCTAAGTGTCGGCCCTGTTGTCTATAAGGATTCAATGTAGGACATCCTCATCGTGAAAGCTAGGACCATTCACAAGAGAATGTTATACTTTGGTATCCACAAATGAATGTGGGTACTCTCCCTATGAGAGTATCGTCTGCAGGGTCATCCTTAGCTAGTAAGAGCCACTCTTAAGAACATAGTGTTATACCTACAAGACCATCCTCAAGAGAGGATACTATTGTACACAAGTTAATGTTGGACCTTTTCAGCATATTCAGGCATACTTGGCCTCTTTCATACTGGAGCTTCACTATCATCCATCGTTGATGAAAGTATTAACATCACTCCCCATTTTCCAGGAGGATAAATACCATCAACATGCTCCCCCTTTGTCTGAGGAGGGTTCATATCTTTGACCTGTTCTTCCTTTTTGAGGAGAGTCCATATCTTCAACTTGGTCCTCCTTTCTGAAGAGGGTCCATATCTTCATCATTCCTTCTTTCAAGTAAAGTTTGTAGTATCATCATTGTTCCTCCTTTCGAGGAAAGTATTTTCAATCTACACCAAGCTTGTCACATAAATATTCAAACTTTACGCAAGATAGAGGCTTGGTTAGTACATCAACAAATTTCTCATCAATACTCACATACTGGATCTTTATAGCTCCCTTTTGTACCATATCCCTTATATAAAATTATCGAATTTCTATGTTCTTTGATTTATCATGGAACAAAGGATTCACTGTCATCTTTATGCAACTATGGTTGTCAAAAATAATCACTATGGTATCTAAATCCATGTAAAATAGTCTTGACATTAGTTTTTGAATCCATATCACTTCAAAACTAGCGGAACAAGCTGCTCTATACTCTGCTTCAGCTATGTTGAGAGAAACACTAGACTGTTTCTTACTAAACCATGAGATCATGGTGGATCCCAGACAATAACATCCACCTGAGGTGATATTCCTATCTATGACACTTCCTTCCTAATATGAATTTTGTATATCCATAAAATCTGTAGTCATGATCTCTACCATAGTAAAGTCTAAAATATATTGTACCTTTTAGGTATGTCATCACATGCTTTGTATCTATCAAGTGAACCTATCTATGTTTAACTAGATACTGACTTAATTTGTTCACAACAAAGCATATATCTGGCCTTGTATTGACTAGATACATCAATGACCCAATAATATGTCTTTACTGAGTCATGTCCACTAAATGTGATGAATCATTAGATAACAAATTTAGGTTGGTGTCCATGGGTGTGTCCATGGATTTACAATCCAACATATCAAATATTTTTAATATTTCTACTACATACTTTTCGTGGTTCAGAAATATTCCTTCTGGGATCTACCACATTTCCATGCCGATGAAATAATACATCAATCCAAGATCCTTCATCTCAAATTATTTGACTAGCTTCTTCTTGCTCTCTGTAATCTGTTTCCTATTTCTAGTTAGAAATATATCATCCACATACAATAATAGTATGATTGGTTCATCATCCACAACCTTCATGTAAAGGTTAGGCTCAACTTTACTCTTGGTAAATCCCAAGCTTGTCAAGAAGCTATCTATTCTACCATACCAAGCTCTAGGAGCTTCCTTTAGTCCATACAAATCCTTTTTCAACTTGCATACATCAGTCACTCTGTCTTCAACTTCAAATGCTTATGGTTGTTTGATGTAAACCTCTTCCTCAACCATACCATTTAGGAATCCTATCTTTACATCCATCTGGTGTAGATACCACTTCATCATGGAAGCAAGTGCCATGATGGTTCTAATGGAAGTGTACCTTGCTACTGGAGAAAATTTCTCTTCATAATAAATCCCCTCTTTCTAAGAGAATCCTCTAGCCACAAATATTTCCTTGTACTTTTTAATACTTCCATTAGCAGCATGTTTTATCTTGTAGATCCATTTCGAAGATACCACACTCTTATTTTCTTGTTTGGGTTCTATGTCCCAAACATCATTCTCTATTACCAACTAGTATTCTTCCATCATTGCTTCCACCCACTCTTTCTTCTATGCAACTTCCTCATAGACGGTGGGTTCTTGATCTACAAGGTCACACATCAATTCTACATAATTGGAGTATGTCTTTCATATTTTTCTTGTTCTTGTGAAGCCTTATGGAGCTCCATATCTCACTTCTTCTTGTATGATTTCTCTTACCCAAGCAAGTTTTCTCTTTTGATTATGAAAATTCATCCTTGATGTACTTCTCAAGGTCATTCTCTTTCAGAATGAGACCAGTCATATACTTCCATGCTAGGAAGTTTTCTATGCCTTCTAGTTTGTCCTTAACCTTAGTTCTTGGGGCCATTCTATCTAAGAGGTCACTAAAAATTGAAATTTCTCAAAATGAAAAGCTGACCTTAACAAGAGATGTGCTTTTCTGAGGCGAGTTGGTTGGTCCAACTAATTTCTAGAGATCCCAAATATTCACCCTTTAAATATTACTTGCGAGGTTTCAATTTCTGCAAAATTTCTAGTTCTAGTTTTCTATAGTTTCCTGGTTCAGGGGAAAACTAGGTTTTTCCTTTCCTGAAGATTAAACCACCCAAAAAATTTGATCCTAGGCTCAATAGATATGCTCTAGGGAGGAACAAATTGCTATGCAAGCAAATATTCCAAATTCCAAACTTTGCAAAAACCCTAATTTCTTTTGGAGGGAGAGGAGAGAGAGTTTCAACATGTGAAAGTTGTCCTATTGAGGCTAGCTCTGATACCATGTTAATATTTCATATGTTAGACTAGATATCATTAATATTTAATCGAAATTCACAATAGTAGCATATGCATAATCACTGAAATAAATACAATCACAAGATAGCCATAGTATTTATCTCTAGAAACCCTCAAGGGGAAGAACACCCAACAAAACTTCCTCTGTATAAGATGTATAAGATAAAACCCCAAAACAAGTATTATCCTCCTTTCTTATATTTCTCTCTATATTTGACCTTCCTATGTGTTACTCAAGTGAGTGATTCTTATGTTCTAATTAGGAACCCATCTCCTCTATTTATACACTTTATGCCAACTGAATTTTACCCTAATTGAGTCGGCCTTACTAAACTGTTTGGGTAAACTTCACCTAGGAAGACTCAAAATCATGTTTTATATTATTCATTGGGGCACTAATGACCCGAATTACAATGGAGGATTTACCTCATGAATCTATGATAACCAATTACAATAGTAACATCTTGATGGAGGAATAATAACATCTCCCTTGGGGTACATCTGTAAAATACATTTAGAATATCCTTTTAAGTTACAATATTTCAACACAAGGGTAGATCCCAACATGGTTGGTGACATCCCCAAAAGGAACATCCCAATAAGGTAGGTTGTATATTAGAATAAGAATATCCCAATGAGATCATCCTAGGGATGACAAACATTCTCTAGGAGAATGGAGGTTCCTAGTTAGTTACCCAGATGATGAGGTCTTGCATTAATTTGTGAACAATGAGGTATTGAATTCATTTGCAGACGATGAGGTTTTGCATTCATTTGCATAAAATGAGGTCCTACATTCATTTTTGGACGATGAATTCCTACATTCATTTGCATACAATGAGGTCTTGCATTCATTTGTTGATGATGAGGTCCTACATTCATTTTCATACGATGAGGTCCTGCATTCATTTGGAGACGATGATGTATCGTATCCATTTGTAGATGATGAAGTCCTACATTCATTTGTGAATGATGAGTTACTGCATTCATTTGCAAACAATGAGGTATTGCATTCATTTGTAGATGATGAGGTCCTGCAGTCATTTTTAGATGATGACATCTTGCATTCATATGCAGATAATGAGGTCCTCGATTCATTTGCAGATGGTGAGGTCCTATATTCATTTGTGAATTATGAGTGTCATGCATTTCATTTATGGATGTTGTTTAGTATTTATATACTAATAATATTGCAAGTGATGCTCAAGATGATGATGCTCGAGATGATGATTCTCATGGTGATGATTAAGATGATGATGTTCCATGATGAATATGCTCGAGATGATGGTGTTCATGATGATGTTCCATGATGTTGATGTTTGTGACGATGTTCCATGATGATGATGCTTGAGATGATGATGTTCGTGATGATGTTAAATGATGATGATGCTCTATGTTGATGATGTTCCATAGATCATGATGATGATGTATTTGTTGAAAACTTCCTATGACATATAGAATTACTAGTTAATTATACATATGTTGTTGTTGTTGTTGTTGTTATTGTCGTTATATAATTTATATTTTGTTAAGAGGGAGTGTTAAATAAATTTAAATGCATAATATATTTTATTTTATATTATTACTATTATTCCTCCTTTTGGAGATGTTGTTCCTTTGATCTGGGATGTCATTGATGTAATTGGTCATGTAAATTATTGAGGTAAAACCTCTGTTGTAAGTTGGGACACTAGTACCCACAAAAGTATTATTAAAATGTTATTTTGAGTCTCCCAAGGAAAGTTGGCACTGGTTGACAAGAGAAATTATCCTTGTTGGTTTATTTGGATTCTTATGTGATGACTATAAATAGGTGAGGCACCTCCCTCATTTGGAAACACTTATAACTCACGAAAGTTTTCTAGAGAGAAATGGAGCAGTCCATCTGGGAGAGAGGAAGAAGTCAAGTATTATTCTTGGGGTCTTACATTGTACTTGGTTGAATTATATATTGAGGAAGTTTTGTTGGGATTTATTCCCCATGAGGGTTTCTAAGGATAAATCTCTATGTTCTTTTGTGTGGTTGTGCTTGTATTTCTTTCAATGATCCTTTTGCTAATGGTTATGATGCTAAATGTTTTATTATCTTATATAACCATTAAAATCTTAACTGATCATTCTCAGACGTGACTCTCTTGGAAAGAGAAATTAGAGAAAGTGAACGATGATGACTAGCGGTGCAACAGAATCAGTCTAAAGAACCGAACTGTGGTGACATCCCCTGAAGTCTGCCAGATTATCTTAGAAAAAAAATTGTGACGGAGTGGCGTGAATGGGAAGGAGGTATATGAAAAGGATAAAAAATCCAACTACAACCATGTTTGCAAAAGGAGATATCTCAACAAAAGTGGCACGTAGGATAACAACACACTCTAAAAATCTACTGCAATCCCGTGTCACAACAAGTGAGTGAAAAAAATTGTCATAAATCCAACAAGTAGTCACTACCTAGAAACGAAAAATAATCGCTAACGTATGAGGTATGGGAGAATGAAAACACCTAACTAAAGAGATAGAATCCCTCTCAAACTGTATCCCTTGCATGGTTATGAAATCTGAGTCAGAAAATATTGTTTGGAAGACCAATAATGGCTATGGGGTATCCCCCTATCTAGAGGGATCCTAGGTGTAAGAATCATATAATAATGACCACTAGGATACCCCGTTCATGACACATCTGAGTAGGAAAATCTTCCACTTCTACCTTTGACCATTGTACCACCACTAGGGCTCACACAATGAGGGAAACAACTAGGTATCCTTCAGTGCAAAGTGGATTGGATTATTCTACCCTGACATGTAGAAGCAGTCTTGTGAGTTCAAACCTTTTAAGGGAGAGGCCTACCTAGTAAAATGATTGTGACCATTCCAACAAATACTAGGGGATTTTGGTTCACTAATAGTCAACATCTATGCCTCAAATGTAATTGGAAAAGAGGGGTTATTTGGATTCCTACCCCTAGTTCCCTACCTAACTATAATATTTTTTTAGTCCCCAAGTGGTGTACAATTTGTTTTTAGTTTTAGGATCGCTTGATATTAG
Source organism: Pseudotsuga menziesii (assembly GCA_001517045.1). Taxonomy (NCBI): domain Eukaryota; kingdom Viridiplantae; phylum Streptophyta; class Pinopsida; order Pinales; family Pinaceae; genus Pseudotsuga; species Pseudotsuga menziesii. The sequence continues at coordinate 555,216 of LPNX010780283.1, forward strand.
GGCGTGTGTGGGTGCGCAGGTGATGTGAAAAAGCCCCATTATATGCTGAAAATAAATGACTAAAACTAAAAGTAAATGATGAAATACGGAGCTGAAGCTAAAAAACTAATTGAAAGAGCTAGCTAGCTATTTCATAAAAACACCATTTAGTAACTACTAAGAAAGGGACTATTCATTAACCACTTCAGGCAATCAGAAAATGTAATCATGCAAAAAAAGCACTCAAACAATGTAAGAAATATGAAAAATGAGGATTAAAGCTATCACTATAGTAAATCAATCAGTCAATCGAAACAAATCCACAGTTTTAACTGGGGGTTCAGAGGGATGTAACTCAGTCTCATAGCACTTTTTTTTGAGGAACAAAAGTGTTATCGAGCACACTTTTCTAAAAAAATAGAAGGGAGATGAAAAACATGCGAACCAGACACATAGCGCTCTTATTGGGGGAGTAGGATCATTCTGGAGCGCTATTAACTGGGAAAATAGGCTGCTCTAAAGCGTTCTTATGAGGTATACAACTGATCTCCATGAGAAATTGGAAGAAAAACTAAAATAGAGCTCAGTAGGGGTCTGAGCCAGTGGTCTGAAGGTTGGGGGTGGCTAGTTTTATAGGACATAGTTTTGCTAGGAGGCTAGTAGAGATGAAAAACAAGTAAAAAATAATATCTAAATAAGCAACACTTGTGCAAGAAATACTGCTAAACAAACTCTTAAAAATACCAGGGATCCATGAGGATCAACCCAGTAAATCTGTTGTGAGTGCTTTCACACTCACATAGGTGAAAATGGGTGTTCTTTTAACTTGAAGGAGTCGAGATAGGAAGCATGAGAGAAACCGGTTCTTGTGGCTCAGGTGTGTGAGAGAACTCAGTGAAAATAGGTAAAAAAAAGTAAAAATCAAAATATGCAAAGATAAACATAGGAAATGGACCTAAATATTATTGTATGCATGTCATAAATGCTGACCAAAGTAAATGCCGGTAACAATAAACAATAACAGTAAAAATTTTCTCCTTTTACACACAAGAGCGAAAATGCATGAAATAAAAATCTAGTTAGTAATCAACTTTGGATATTACATGGGTAGAGAATAAATCAAGTGAATGGGTCTTTACAGTTGATGGTGAGTGTTGTTCTCCGGTGTCTGAATAGTTTGGTGTTTCTTGTACACGGTCACATAGGTTCCAAATCCCAACCAAGTTGAAGGAATTAGAGGTAATAGAGGGTTACAAATTTCAAGGGGAAATTTCAGCGACAATGTTGCAATGTAGAGATGGAGGGAAATGAACCTTCATGCAATATTTGTAGGAAATTATTTTCCATTTAGGGTTTCGAATACCATGATAGTTTTATTTCTCACCAGCGATAAAGTTTGAATTTAGGCAGGATTCATGTTTTGTGCAGACTTCCCTTGTTTTGTGGATTGGTGTCTTAATGTATTGGACATTAATCCCTAATTTGATGGGATAAAATCATTTTGGTGACAAGGGGTCCATAATTTATGGTTTATATATATATATATATATATATATATATAGATGCATGAATGTACATTTGGTAAGTTTAGAAATATGAAAATGGGTTATGGAGAATATGGTAAGTACTTTGTGATCTATGATCAAATTTTTGGTGTAATAGGAGGTTCCGACAACTTCAAATTATCTACATTCACTAGTGAATACATATGCATATAAGATAGTGGATCTAAACATGTAGCATTAGTATCGATCTTCTCCAAAATTTTGAAGGGATTGTAGCAGGGATTTCCCCCTTACTACAGGGCTGGAATGGCTACCTTCCGTCTATAAGACAGAAGGATAGGGTTCCTGATGGTAATGCAAGAAAAATGAAATGGAACTGAAGCAAAGAGAATAGAAAAGAAAGAAATGGAAACCTTGCACACAAGGTTAGACTCCAGAAACCTGCATACAACTTCTTAGAACATAAAATAAACCTGCAAGCAAACTAAGTTAGAAAAACTAGAATAAAAATGACAATAAACAAAGCTTATACCTCTTGGTGGAAATAGGCCACCATGCCCTAGCTTAGAGAAGCACCTCTCTCTTGGAAATGGGGAGCTATGGCTCAATGAGAGGATGGATAAGAGGGAGTGTGGGTGGCTAAAGAGACAAATGGTCTCAAGGCATCCACTTGGGTAGCATAACAGTATGCAAGGGAGGAATGTTTTGAGAGAGACCCCCACCCTTTATTTATAGCTTTTTTAGGGTTCTAAGCCCCTGGTTAGGGCTTTTGCCCCTTTTTTGGGGCTTTTAGCCCCTTTCGCTCAATCTTTAGCTCCTTTTAGGGTTTTAGGCTCCTTTGAGGGGTTTTAGCCCCTTTTTGGAGGCTTTATCCCCTATGAGAGTTATTTAGGCTCTTTTAGGGGTTTTTAAGCCCCTTTTCCTATTTTAAAGCCTTCTTGAGGGTGTGGGGGTCAAATGGAGTCAAATGAGGGTCATGCATGGGTGTCCTTAGGTGGTGTAGGCCATGTAGAGTTGAGTGAGGGATTTTTTGGGTTAACAGATTTCCCCCTGATGTGTGAGGGCAAGATTTCATCGTATGGCCAACGGAAATCATAGGATTTTTTGCGGAGAGGTGGTGCTTCCTGGGCTGGGGCATGGTGGCTTTTGGTTTTTGTATTAATATGGTTCCCATCAATGGGTGAGATACAAATAATGTGTGACATGTATATGGATGAGGTAGGCATCCCCATGCTCGTAACAATGTCAAAAGAATAATGTTATATATGCTCTATAATACAAGAGCCAATCATATACAACTGATGATACACAGTGGTGCCTTAATGAGAGGCTGAATACAATACTGATCCAAAGAACTGCTACATTGGACCCATGGCATTCTCATGGAATGATATATCTTCATGACTGATAGCCTGCTGGATCTGGAATGGTACATAGTTGTATAGACTCACTGGTGGAGAGTCAGAGTCTTTGTGGTACAAGTATGCTGCATCAATCATAAATCTATATAGAAGCACTGCTGGGGCTTCTGAACACTGTCTCCAATGCAACCCAGAAATCACAAGGGACATGAACCTATTTAGGTCCCTCGAATAGACTCATCAATGTGCTAGAGTTAGGCGACATCTAGGGTCTTCGACCAAATACTACACGGACCAATACCCTGTACGAATCTCAAAGGTGCGATGATGTAATTGGAGTCGAGCACGTGAGAAACAACCATCCCGAGAGGCATTAAGGAATCCTCTTAAGCGGTCCAAGGAACTCATCAATGAGGTTAATGAAACCAAGATACAGGGACCTCTGGGTATATCCTCTGGAATATGTGTGTTGTCGTCGACAGAGGGAGACCTGCCCCTAGCCAAGGCAATGGTGTTTCCTTGACCAGAAGCGCGAGGGAGATAACCGAAAGATGTGAGGCAATCTAAGGACTGACCCACTGAATGGGTGGGGGGGGAAAAGGAAAGAGTTGAACAGGGGTAGAGGGAGTGTAGTAGACTCAAACGTCCTTTGTTCAAAGTATGAAGGCAGGGCAGACCAGGAAGCAAATGAAATTGACTCATGGGAATGGGATCATAGCTGTAATACCGGGAATGTCACTGCATATGGGAAATACTTGGGGGAGATAGATAATTTTGGTACTGATGGGATCCAAGAAGACACATTACAAAGTACTATGAACAAAGGCGACCCAAAGTGGAAATGCTTCCAAACTGTTTTCTGTGGGGTGGTGTCTAGAGACACCGTTGTGGTATGATCTCGTGGATTTTTGGTGAGATCGAGAAAGTAAATGCTCGTTGGTGCTTTCAATTTTAGAGAGTCTGATAGAATGAAGAAGACTCCAGTGGGGGATATTTTTCATTGGTAGTCTCCTATGCCCGAAAAAGGATAAAAGTATACACAGGAGAGCTCACCCATCCTCTTTAGGGGATGGGAAATTTCTTTACCATTGGTAGTCCAGTCAGTCCAGAAAATGTTAAACCTATACTGACTGGACGATCATTCAGATAATTTTACAAGCATGAATGAAACCAAGTTTTCTCGGCAATATTTTCTTTATGAGAAGGATGGAAAAGAGCTTAACGACAACCCATGGTGATATTTTTTGTAAATTTCAGCCCCTCTACCTGAGAAAGCATAAAAGTATGTAGAGGGGAACAGTCTTGGATTGAATGTGCCAAGGCAGTCCTTTTCATTTGATGGTCTACATAGTCCACAAAAGGATATAAACAAGACTATGTAGATGCCCTTTCCTATACTTTAACGAGTGAGAAAGGAAGCATTTGCACTCGGTAATCTTTTCATTCTTTTAGGAGTCAGAAAAGAACTTAAAATAAACTCTAGTATGGTCACCCGATTGCAGTGGCACAGGAAGTGCCCCATGTTGGGAAAATGGACAGTGGTTCAAAGGTCATCCATGCAGTATGGATTAAGTAGATGGCTCTTAGACATACCAATACATACATGGGATAGATCGCAGCGGAGGCATGTGATTCGATGCAACAGAGGCATGCAAACTGAGGTGGCTCTCGTATAGAGGTCAGGAGAGCTGTGTGTGAGTTGTGGTAGACAGAATTGCCTACATGTGATGTGGGTGCAAGTCTGGAGGCAGTTATATGCCAAATACATGCAAAGGAAATGATCTGTCTTCCGGACGATGGTACGGAGATCCACATAATGTGTGGTGGACGGAGTATATAGCTATGTGTTAAAAACCAACATGATGTTCCTTGACAGGCGGTGGCCCGAGAACTCGTATGAGTGGCGGTAGGTAAGTGTGATGCAAGTACAGGTACATAGACACTTGTATCACCATGATGTGGCTTGTAAATCAAGGTAAATTTCGGGAAGAGGTACCAAAATTTTTTTGCTAAACATGAGACAATGGTCTCATAAGGAGATAGAGGGCAAAATTCTGAAACCAATGGCATGAACCATGTTGTTACGGAGAAAATTTCCTATGGATTGGGGTACCACAATAGATAGAGTAACTCCAGAAATCAATCTGTTCTCATATGCAAGAGAAATAAAAAATCTAACACTAAAGGATATCAAAACCTACCTTATTCTATATGGTTGATGTAGATCCTCATTGAGCTTTTCCAATCTCGCTTGTATTAGCAATTTTCTCTCTCAACATTCAGCAAACAAGACAAGCATGCTATATAATGGTGTTATACCTACTCTAGCATATATAATCAATAACATATAAGCATTTAAAAGCATCCATGGATTCAATATTCATTTAAATACACATTATTGGACAGGAAAAGATATTTCTATTAATATAAATCAGAGATTACAATGGTGACAACCTCTGTTGGCACGTCTGCGAACCGGAGAAACCGAGTCCTCCACCTTGGCTTCCATCACTTCAATCCTCCATCTCTCAATAGAAATATCACAAGAAAAGGAAAGCTTGGGAAGAACACAAAATTATCCAAGGGACAAAGGGATGTAGACTCAAGTATAAGCTCCAGAAACAATGGACTATAGTTTTTTTGCTCTTCAATTCCTCCCCTTTCAATGTATCCAAAGGGTTCCTTATATAATGATTCAATGGGGTAATGGAAGGTCAAATTTGAGTGATCTCAAGGCATATGGAAGGCCAAGAGACAAGTGACTCGGATCCACATCAAGGAAAACTCCAAAACTATTTATCCTTTTGCACACATCCCGATGTACACGGGTTTAAGGGTCATATCTGCGTATATACGCGAGAATGGGTTTAAAAGTCATGTATGGAAAATAATGCATGTTTTTAGGGATGATATCGGAAACATAAAAGGTAAAAAAATGGTCCATGGGGTCCAAAGACTCTATAGAGGGACAGGGAAGGCCATAAATGTGTGATCCACCATGTGTGGTAAAATCAGCTGTAACAGATTCTCCCTAATGTGTGAGGTCAGAGGGGTGATACGATGGCCGAAATACATTACAAGTCCATCCCAGAAGTGGAGGGATGAAGAACCAGGTGGAAGAACCAGCCATCCAATAGTATAATACAATAATCAAACTCTGCACATGACTGCAAGTACATATAATAGTCCCAGATACATAAGAGTACAATGGCCATGAATAGACATGATAAAAAATATGACATGTGTGGTCATTGCCATGTACAATATAGATAGATCAGAATCTCCATGATGAATATATAAAAAGGATCATGATCTCCATGAAAGATGGAGATATACAATGGATCAAGATCTCCATAATGGCTGAAGATATCTGACATACACTGGAATCAAGTCACGAGAGCTGAAATGTCATGAACATTGGCACGATCAAGGAGGTAGCATATCTGGAATACCACCAATATGGAAAGTCTTCTACATAATCTGCTACGAGTACATGTATTACTATGTGAATATAGGTGTAGAGGTCAAACATAGTATTCCATCATCTGATTACCAGTCATTGATGTATACCGTTAACAAACGCGAGATCACCCACTGATAATGAAAATGGGAATCAAGGTACTAGAGTGCAAACTAACAAGTGTGAATAAATGTGTTGAGGTCGAACACTTGGAAGTATCCATCTATCAGGGAACATTTATGTATTCCCAAAACTGTCGATGGTGAGAGAACCTACCACTGATGACTGCAAGTCTCAAGGCACTCAAAATGACTCTAGACTCCTATCCTAGAATAAATGATCTGAAGTCGATGGGATGAAATCCGATGGAAGGAGGGCATTAAGGCATCCCTCATCATCCAACACGAGGTACTCAACAAAGTTGTATAATGTGGAAGGACTAGATCATAATGTACATGAACCAGTATCAGTACAGGGAATGGCCAACATGCAAAGTCAAGAAAGCTGAGGAATGACCGACTCAGGTTTCAACTTCCTTTTAAGAATAACATAAAGGGAAATGGTGATTGAATGGAGGTAGAATAGAATCAATATACAAAACTAGGACATCTCTGCGACATAGGAGGCATCGACAGAGGTTGCATAGGGACTGGAAGCTTAACTAGTCGGTGGAGATAAACTCATAGAAACAAGTACAGCTCCTAAAGTCAAACTATTAATCCAACCAATGGATGTGATATACAGTGCTCTGTTTGAAGGCGACATGACTCGACTGCTGCCAAAGATAACATATTTTCCTGTCCAAATTTTTGTTTTTTTAAATTTTTTGGACTTTTTCAAATATTTTAAAAATCTTGAAAAAAGAATAAAAGTGCATTATAGTTACAGATTAGTAGGAGATGAGTGTCAAGGGGAAAACAAACTAGTTCTAAGCAGCAGAACGTACCTATGCTCAATGCAAAGAAACATGTGTAGGATAACGACACTCGAGGGAAAGTCCCCTCCCGATAAAAAATGGGGCATCAAGCTGCAAAAGATATGTAAAATGACTGTTCTTGGCTAGACATGAGACAAGCTCGGTATATATGTCTGATAATCAAAGTTAGGGAAGCCGACATAAGGCTCAATAAGGCAAGCAATGCTTATGATAATGCAATTACAAGTTGACATAATGGAGTCCTGGGAAAAAGGCCAGCAAAAATATCAAGAGGAGTATGAGGCTCTTGCGCAAAGTCATGGTGATACTATACAAAGGACTCCCACACCCTAAAGGAAAAATGTCGGCATGGGCACCAAATGCAAACAGGAGCTAACTAGGGCACCCATGTATGGTCAAGCTCTACCATTCACATCATGTCACTTCTAAAAGCAACAAGAAGGTTCAGTGACAAGATAGAATGGGTTCATACCTAAGGTTATAATGAAATGGTCATAAGTTTATGCAAAGTGAAAATGGATGTGAAACCTAACCTATATGCCAGTTTATACATAATACTTGAAATTGGCATGAACGGGTCAAAACCACAGTCAAACGACGGTCAAAATGGACTCCTACATCATCAAATTAGTCCAAAACGGTCCAAAATGGTCAGAAACGGTAAAAAACTATAGAAAGTGGGTAAAAAATTTCTATAAATAGTAAAAAATTCAAAAATTATATATCATTTGAAATTTTTACCCATTTGAGCTCAAAACTTCCAACGAGAATTTCGGGACCATCATCCAGTGAAATTCGACACCGTTTGTTCCAGGTAATTCCTGATGTCCTCCTCTTCCAAATTCATGCAAATTATTTCAGTTTTCATGGTCAATTTGATTTTCTAGGCCAATCTAAAGTATGCATTTCAGCCCACGTGGATATCAGGGTTTTTTCCACATATAGGGCTGGCCATATGCGAAAAAACCTCCCAAAACCGCGTACATACACGGCTGTTTTGCAAACAATCACATATGCGGCCGCGAATAAGGATTTTTAAGGAAAATAATGATAAAAAATCATGTTTTATGTGCAGGATGGTTCTAGAATAGAGGGAGAGGGAACATGGTGATGTAGAAGAGGCTGTTCAAGGTGACTTAATGGCCCAACAAGCTCTATGTGCATGCGGTTTGTATAAGTTTTGGTGTCTTGGTAGCCTAAGGGCCAAACCAAGACTCCTGCAGATGCTAGTTGATTACTGGGATCCAGAATCAGAGTCTTTTCACATTGATGGGATGTCTCTCAGTATAGATATTGAGGACATATACTTTATTACTGGATTATACCAACAAGGAGAGGTGGTAAACCTACAATATCGCGGGCCCAGAGGTGGTATGAATATTGATGAGTACATTGCGGTGTACTGATTTTTGAACACAAAAAAGGTTGGGAGTCAAATCCCGACAAACTCGATCCAGGTGTTGGGACTGAAGGCCATACTATTGGCACTTGATAGGATTGCTAGTCTAGCTTCACTCCACTAAGCCTTGCGGCCATTGATGTTATATACGGTGGAGTGTATGAGACCCACAGTGTACGACTAGAGCACTATGTTGTTGAGTAACATGAAGCAGCAGATCAGTGACTGCAAGATGGGCAGGGTGAGAAACTTCCATTTTAGCAGCATACTGAGGATGTTCTTCTTTGAGCATGTATCGAGGCTAAGCCCTAGAGTGGACATTCCTCCACACGGAGTTCGATATCCGGCCCAACGATGTTGGGAAAATGTTATACACAGACTGGGAGGAGGTAGGGTGGTTAACCCCTACCCAGCAGACTTATTTCCATGGTGGCGGTGGTAGATCATCGCCATCGATGACTACCCCTATGCAGGGATATATTTTCGAGAAGATCCAAACATGCCCCTACCACTAGGAGTGGCATATGGAGACATAGGTAATGAATCCCAAACCCTCTTTTTAATTTTTTTAAATTATTAATTTTTGTTTTGTTTTTTGATATACTGACTCAAAATACATGTTTTGGTGTGATGACACATAATGACAATCTGCCATGTGTATGCAGATGTTGGACCACGGTGACCTGACGGTTTCCCTCGTCATAGACTGAGTGAAAGAGGAGATGGCATCATGGGTGTGGATGCAGAGCGAACACTCCAAAGCATCCATAAAAACTTTGTACGCTTGACACACAGGGTACCCATGGAGCAAGTCGAGGACTTTCCTGAGGCCATGCAACGCCAGGTGGTTGGTGTACAATGGGCATGGTTTTGATTATTTCGATGGCTAGCTAGAGCTATGGTGTGCTACCATGATCAGAACTCCCCTCCTCCTCCTAAGTCTTAGATACCTGAGAGTGTTTCATTTTTGTACTACCGTGTATTATATTTTGGTGGTTCGGAGGCCCCAATTTTGTATTATGACACTTATGTATTATGATGTCACATTTTGGATGTTTAATGAATTTTTTTTATGATGATCGATTTTATTTATTTACATGTGTGTAAAAATGTATGTTTGTGATATGCTTATGGTCTATGAAACAAATTCCAATCTAACACATAGTTAGCATATGATTCAACAACTTGATTAAAAATTCTTGAAACATGTATGTATGTTATGTTCTCAATTTGTCATTCTTGCAATCTCACACATAAGAATATTTGTAATAATGTTGGATCCCTAATACAATACAAGCCATTAAGCTGTGAAACCAATAAATGTGAATCAATATGTAACTCAAGAGAGAGAACACCATGTGAAATGGCATCCCACAATAACTCGATAATGGCACTATATTCAGCAACATTGTATGAAGAAGGCCATAAACATACGCCTCCTGAAGACAATACTGGACCCATAGGAATATAAATCACCCAAGCAGCCGAACCTAAGTTTTGAGTGTGATGGTTAGCACCATCAGTGAATCCTATGTAAGCGGAAGACTCCATCGACATCTGCCATAAGAAATGAAAGCTAATCAACAAACCCGATCACTATAAGAAAACCTAAGTATGCAAAAAATTGTACAATAATATACAACAATCAGCCCTGGATGAAGATCATGCATAGTATTTTTTAAGATAGAACCCATTTCTAGGCTCCAGCAAGGCTATCCCTTCATAATCCACCAGCTCATAGGTGTCCTTATCTAACACATGTTTGACTACGTAAGGACCATGCCACATGGGATTAAACTTCCTTGCCCCCAAGGGTTCTTTAGATTGATCCCACAAAAGGAACAAATCACCTTCACTAAACTTCCTCGGATAGATAGACTTATCATGTTGGACCTTAACGCGACACTTATTTACTTCTAGAGCCACTAAGGCATCCCGATGCTGCTCATCAATCTGCTCCAAGTGGACCAAATGTTCCTCCAATTCGGAAGTATCTTGTAAAAGCTCTATAGATAGATTCAACGAAGGGATTTCACATTCAACTAGCAAGACAGACTCCAGCCCATCTAGTAGCTGATATGGAGAGAAACCAGTGGTAGTCTTAACTGCGGTTCTATAGGCCCACAAAGCAGGATATAACATGATATGCGAATTCGTCTTACTTTGTGTGATGGTTCATTGGAGAATGGACTTAAGTGATTTATTCACTGCTTCAACCTGTCCATTCACCTGAGGGTAATAAGAAGAGGAGTGCTCCTACTTATACCCTAACTTTGAAGCCAACTCTTCCATCATTTTATTCTGAAAGTGCCTACCATGGTCAATGACATGCTCCTTCGGAATGCTGAACCTAGTAATAATTTGGTTTAAAATGAAATGCATGGTTGTCTCACCGTCGGATTTAATCGTGGGCATAGCCTCTACCCATTTCATGAAATAATCGACAGCCACTATAATGTGATGATGCCCCCTAGCTGAATCTAGGTTATAATCCATGAAGTCAAGCCCCCACTTGGTGAAGGGATCGACAGTGATATTCGAATGTAACGAGGCAGGATGCGAGCGCATATTGTGTGCAAACACCTGGCAACGGTGACACTTATTAACTGCATTGACATAATCTTTGAAGATCGATGACCAAAAATATCCCACTCTAAAGATTTTTTGGGTTGTATAAATCCCAGATAAATGACCACCACACGCCCCTCCATGGCAATAATTCAGCACAACCTCAGCCTCATCATGGGTCAAACAATGACATAAAATGGAATCTACCCCACGGTGGTACAAAGTGTTATCCACTATAAGGTAGTTCTTAGATACATGACGTAATCATCGTCACTCATCCCATGAAATGTGAGTAGGGACCTTCAAAGTTTGGAAATATACAATGATATCCCCATACCATGGGTCCAAAGTTGAGATAAGGAAAATATGCTCATCAACAAACGTATCCTCATAAACCTCCTCCACCTCCACACTTGGAAAATAAAAAATGAGCTCCACAAAGACCAACAATTTCTTCATTTTCACTGAAACGAATTCGAGATCAAGTTCTTGCAAAATAACAATCCACTTATTGTATTTTCCCCCAATCATCCTTCTAGTGAGGATGAACTGAATGGATTGACATGAGCTACCACCAAGGTATGGTGAAGGAGAATGTAATGTCTCAATCTCTGAACCGCATGAACGGTGGCCAAGACAAGTTTCTCTACATGAGAATAAAGGATTTCTGCATCAATAAGGTTCTGGCTCAAATAATATATGACATGCTCGTGGAGTTCCTCATCCTCCTGAACCAAAACCATACGAACTGTCTCCATGGACGTGACCACATAAATAAAAAAATCACGGCTATAGTTAGGTGCACTAAGCACGGGGCCAATGCTAAGGCTCACTTAAGAGCATCAAAGGACTCCCGAGCTCGCTCATCCCAGCAAAAATTAGTGTCCTTCTTTAATAGACGCATAAAGCCTTTAGTCGAATTTGAAAAATTAACCACGAATCTCCGCAAGAAATTTTCCATGCCTTGAAAACACTGAAGATGTCTAATATTACGCGAGGGAGACAATTGAAGTATTGACTCAACCTTTAAGGGATCGACTCTTATACCCTCCTTGGATACAATGAACCCTAGCAAGCGAACAACAGTCATGCAAAAGATGCACTTATGAGGATTTAACCTAACCTAGTAATGGTGGCATATTTTGAATACTAATCTCAAATGGTATGGATGATGCACTCTCAGACGAGAATTAGCAGCAAGATCATCCAAATACACTTCAAAAATCATTTTGAGATCATGAAAAATTAAGGGTAGCCCGCTGAAATGTGGCTCCGACATTTTTAAGACCGAAAGGCATCTTCCGATATGAAAATGTACCCCAAGGCCAAATAAATGAAGTTTTATGTTGATCCTTGGGTTTGATCTGAATCTAATTATATCCAGAAAAAACATCCATGAAGGATAATACCTCGCTTCCAGCACACATCCAAAATCTGATCAATGAATGGTGTGGGAAAATTATCCTTAGGACAAGGATGATTTAAATCATGAAAATTAGTGCATATACGGATCACTCCCTGCTTCTTGTCAACCATAAAAATATTTGAAACCCACTCCGTCAAGGGAATATGATAGATAAAATTGTCTTTCAACAGCTTCTCTATCTCAGCCTTAATAGCAGGTGCTTTTCTAGGATTCATCGCATGCAAACGTTGTCGAACGGGCTTTGCATTTGGATAGGTATTAATATCATGTTCGACAATACGAGGGTCGATACCTAGAATTTCCTCGTATGACCAATAAAATATTTCATGAAACTCTTTAAATAACTTGGTATACTCCTTGATTTCATCAAGGGAACAATCCGCCCCAATGTAGACGTTCTCAACTTTGCCAGGATCATGAGAAATATTGATAGGAATAGTAGGTGATAAATTCACCATGTTCCCATCAGCCATCTGACCAAGAGAGGTCAATGGAACCACGTGACTACCAATCTTCTCACTAAGAATCTCCCTAAATTCCTCGCACTCCATATGGTTAAGCTCAGGAAGAAATAAGATCTATGATGTAACTCTTCTCAAGGTGGCTCAACCCTAGACATTGCCTCAATAATGGCTTCATTTGATGGAAAAACATCGTCAAGGCAATCATGTGTGTGAGAGGACTCAACTTCCCATGTAGGAATCACATACGGGTCCTCCTCCTCCGTCCTCGAAGAGGAAGGACTAGGCTCTGTAGTGCAATCAAGATTCGCTTGATATGCTATCATTGCTGCAGGAAATGGCACATTCGTTTTGACAGGTCCATTTGAAGGACTTGATGAAGGAAGAATACAAGGATATTCCATATGGGTATTGCGAAAAGACACCAAATTCAATGAAGACAAAGCCCCACCAAAAATATATCTGATCATAAGAACGGGTGCAGGACAGCTAAAGGACCCCATAAGAGATGGATACACACCTACACCCACACTCCCAGTTGCTGGCTGAGAATGATTGATAATAGAGATAGAAGCTCCCGATGATGCACTAACACTTGGATTATAGAATGATTTCTGATCAATCATACAATCTTCCAATTAAATGGAAAGAATACTACTCGAAAGAGAGAAGAGGCTATGGCTTGCATACTATACATCCAATTCCTCCCTAGCAAAAGATTGTAGTCAAGGGGTGCATCAACCACCTAGACCTCGATCACGATAGTCTTCCCTCCCAATTGGACCTTAAGAGAAGGAAGAATCCCGTGTAGCGGAAATGATATAAAATCAAAGGTAGTCAACATAATAGTATATTGAGACAACTCGGGAGAACCCAAACCCTTCCAACATGACAAAGACATCATGCAAGCAGCAATGCCTTCATCAATCACAGTCCATTTGACGGTCATATTAAGACACTCTACATGAATCAAAAGAGACACGTAGTAAGGAAAGCGAGGTTGTAGTCCCATGGTTTCAAATTTGATAACAGAAGAAGAGGTATCATCATTAACCCCAAGAGCACAAAGCAAGGCTTTCCTTTGCGGATGACAACTCTGAAGTACTTCAAGCGCGGACATCGCACAAGGAGTTTGGCCCAAATCCTCGACAACGAAATAGTTCTGGGCGGCTCGGGCATTAGGATTGTGCCCTGATCACTTTAGGAATACATTAGGAATGCGAGGCATAATTTCAGGTTTATCCATAGCATTTTCAATACACAAAGGGATCTCAGGTGGAGGAGGTTCTTTTCCAAGGTCTTGTTGTGACGAACCATAATCTTTCGCACGAGTCACAACCTTAGTAGAACATACCATGTTGATGCAACCATGACCAATATTGGCTTCCGACAGATTTTGATCTCCACCCAATGCACAATGAGAATCATTGGTCCTTGAGTTCATATTTTGATTATGGGGTAAAGGATTAGTTAGCACAGCTGGACCCTATGCTATGAATCTCAAGGCATCTTCCATATGAGGGCACAAGTGAGTGAGGTGGTCCTCCTTACACAATTTGCAAGGAAACTTTACCTTACGTTTAGAATGCTTGTCCCCCCCAGCATTATGAGCATTCTTGTCATTAAAATTAGCATTTTTTGTTCTTGTTCCCACCCTTACGATTATTTTTACCCTTTTTCTTATTCCTTCTGGGATGCTGGTTGCCCTTCTAGTCCAACGACTGCACGAAAAGTACACTCACCATTTGGGTGGGTTGAGACGAAGTCGTGGCTTGTGCTGAAGCGGATTGATTAATAGACAATTGGATCACTTGTTTCACAGCTTAATCTCCAAGTTTGGCACTTATACAACCCACAATGCCAACGACATGTGGTCCAAGCTTGATCTTGGGATCGAAAATAGATTGCGGAGCATTACATATAATCTCATACAAAAGTCCAGATTGAGCGTAGATCAAATCCAAATATTGTGCCCTAAATATTGCTTGCTCCTTGTTTTGGAATCTAGATGTAGAAACATCTTCGTGATGTAAGGTAACAATGACTTGAGGAACCACTCAAAGAGAAATTTCAGTGGTATAAAGGCTTTAATCAACCGCTTCCATCTATGCCACTCTTGAATATGATCTGAGATATGTGTGGCTTTGTCTTAATGAAATGTCAACAAGAGTTCTGTACCAACTTCGTAACGCATGGGTAGCTGAAATTGATTGAGGAAATTCATGGCAAGGTCATCGAATAAAATGAATGCCCCCCTTGGTAACTCTATATACCATTTCACTGCAGGCCCAATGAGGGTGCGTTGAAATAGCCTTAAACGGATTGAGTCGTCATGTAAGGAATTGGAAGAGCACCAAAGGTGAAAAGTAGTGACATGCTCACTAGGATCTTCTCCATCTTTGCCCTCGAAATTGGGAATGTCCGAAGGAAGCTTGTTAGGGACGTCCGGCCAGGCCAAGTCATGAGATACCAGATCGTTCATAAGTCTTGATAAGTCAAGTAAGTTCAATGTTGCGAGGAAAGGGAGCCTAGGTTGAGTCGGTCTATGCCATGCTCCCCGATAATTGTAGTTCATGTAAGGCTGATTGCTGTAAATGCCATGGCCTTGGCCATAATATCCTCCTCCCATTTGACCCATGTAGGGATACATGGAAGCATTATGATGTTGTGTACCTTTACTATGCAGTGCTACAAAGCCATAAATGGAAGAGTAAGCAGGTTTTTGATACATGTACCCATAGTGTTGATATTTCTATCCATACTGCAGTCCATAATATTGTCCATGATAAGCTCCATAAGGTGTCCCATGGGATGTCCCATGAGAAGCTCCATAGTTAGGGATATGGGGAACTCCTTGCGATGGAACATAAGACGATCAAAAAATAGGAATATGACCTCCCAAGCCAACGGGAGGTACTTGACTCTAAGACACTACCATGCGAGCAATCACAGTATGAACCTAGCTACTAGCGATATTCCAGCTCGAAGGACCATGTGAATGAGGGGGAGGAAGGGTTGTCAAAAATGCATTCGAATGAGTAGGGTTTGAGGACGAAGGGACACGTGAAGGGATGTAAGTGGTGTTCCCTATGGTCACTCATCTCGGTTCTGGTATCCACATATGACTACTAACACTAGGTCTAGGACAAACATGTGAGGTAGCTTCCACCACTGGGATGGAAGGTGCAATGTGACTGGTGCTCCCAAATCTCTCCGCATGGAAAGGAATAGGAGTGCCCCCAGGCATAGTGCTAGGTTCAAATTCTGACTCGACATGATGTGCTAGATCGTGTGCATGGATATCGGGCATGAAATAATGAACATGACTAGTGCTTGTGGGTTCATGATGAGTCTCGTTTCCTGGAAACCGATACTGGCGACCTATGAATGAGGGATCATAACAAAAATGTGAAGGTATTTATAGTGAAGGGTCATATACGGGAGTAGAATCTGCATCCCCAACCTCATGAGGTGGAGAAGACATCTCAGGAATCTCATCCTCGTGATCTCCCATCGTGTGTGAATCAACATGAGAAGTAGTCCACCTGGACTGTCTGTTTCTCTCTCCCAAAGGAGGAGAAGACGTGGAAGGCATAATTCCTACTAAACGACGAGAATGGTGAAGTGCCACACCCAATTCCACAATGACTCAAAAATGAAAAAGACTCAATCTAATTACACAAACCCTAGGAAAACTAGCATGCACAGAGCATACACCTGTAAAATGTAAATCCAAATCATAAGAAAACAAGGGAAGGATGTTTGAGCTCCCGAATGAAGTAGCTATGTCTCACCTAGGAGAGGCTTGAGACTCACATACACAACAAGCGGAGGTTCATAACCAATTATAGTGGCCCTCAGCTTCAACGCATATAGTGACTGTGCTGTCTGAACCCTACCTGGCCAGGACATCTGCAGATAACCTCTATGAAATAACCCCTCGATAACCTAGGTAAGGAAACTAAGGTCACCTCAATATAATCAATGCTCAAGCAGACAGTCGTAGGAGGGATTGACCGTATGGGCAGGGTAGAAAAGCCCGAAACTCTCAAAAGAGCGCCCAGATATGAATACAATCCTGGAAATATCTCTGGTGCTACTCAGTTACGACCAGGGGTCATCCTAATCAATAACTTCTCACACTGCCTCGTGCTTAACTCCCTTGTAAGAGGAGGATCCTGAGAAACACTAATTATATAAAGGAATTTCACACTCTCACTTGGACAGACACATAAATGTTTCAATTAGTGATCTTGGAGAATTTACTCACAATGAACTATTCCAAAACCCTAAAACCTAATATTGTTAGTGCACCCTATAAAAGAAAAGAGTGTAATTCATTTTATTATGCATTGATTTTAATTGGCTTATTACTCAAAAGCGCAAATGGTCATGCAACTAATGATGTTATGACACAACAAGAAGTAAAATGCACACCTAACAATCAATGAAAATGCACTGTGTCGAATGAAAAATGGGGTATGCTACTACGTGAAGTGCAAAATTTTCCTTCAAATGAATATGCAATCATTCCTATATGAAAATCTGACTAATACTCTCCAAGCAAACCTAATGCAAGTACCATGCAAAATGCAAAATGCAACAATGCATAATGATGCAAAAAGCAAATGTTTTTGTATTTTTTGAATTAAAATGAGATAATAAAGCAAAAGTATGACTCTAAAACCCTTACACTCTGAAAGCACTACCAGATAGCACCCAAGCAAAGCACCAAGGTAAAAGACACCTAATGCACTAATCCCAAAACAAAAAATAGAAAATGAAATGACAAGAACATTTTCAAAAAATTCAAACTAAAAAGCATCTCTGGTTAGAAACAGAGGTGTATACAGACTCTAGAAGCATCCAAGATGACTCATAAATCATGGAAACTCACCCAGCAACACTTAATCTCCCCCCAAAAGGTAAAACTCAGGGAAGAAGTGACTGTGTGCAGAAAGCACACGTATATACGCGGATATTCCAGTGAAAACCGTGTGTACATGCGACTGTGAAGACAAAAATCGCGTACAGGAAGAAAAAGACATAAAAAAGAAGGTAAACAGACAAGCTAAGACAAAATTTACTCCTATCATACACTACTAGGCAAACATGCCCCCATAATCGACTAAGAAACAGAGAAATCAAAGAAATTCAAGAACACTGAATTCCGATAAAACCCCCAAAGGAAATCACTAGGAACTCCCTAGTATGGTTTCCAATTCTGTTATGGAGAAAAATTCCTATGGCTTGGGGTACCACAATAGATAGAGTAACCAAAGAAATCAATCCTTCCCCATATGTAAGGGAAATAAATCATCTAACACTAAAGGATCTCGAAACCTACCTTATTCCGGCTGGTTGATGTAGATCCTCGTTGAGCTTTTTCATTCTTGCTTGTATTTGCAATTTTCTCTGTCAACATTTAACAAACAAGACCAACATGCTATATAATGGTGTTAGAACTAATCTAGAATATATAATCAATAACATATAAGCATTTAAAATCATCCATGGATTCAATATTCATTTAAATACACATTATTGGACAGGAGAAGATATTTCTATTAATATAAATCAGAGATTACAATGGTGACAACCTCTATCGGCACATCTGCGAACTGAAGAAACTAAG
Organism: Pseudotsuga menziesii; assembly: GCA_001517045.1. Taxonomy (NCBI): domain Eukaryota; kingdom Viridiplantae; phylum Streptophyta; class Pinopsida; order Pinales; family Pinaceae; genus Pseudotsuga; species Pseudotsuga menziesii. The sequence goes on from LPNX010780283.1 coordinate 573,947, forward strand.
TCCTCCACCTGGGCCTCCACCACTTCAATCCTCCATCTCTCAATAGCACGCTCACAAGCAAAGGTAAGCTTGGGAAGAACACAAAGTGCTCCAAGGGACAAAGGGATGCATACTCAAGTATAAGCTCCAGCAACAATGGACTATAGTTTTCTTGATTTTCAATTCCTCCCCTTTCAATGTATCCAAAGGGTTCTGTTGCAGCTGCAACTATTTACCAAATTTTTTAAAATTTTGGACCCTCCTTTTAATTTTATCTTTCCTAGATTTGTTTGGGATTGTTGAATTTTGTTGTCCTTTGTTACAAATTTGGATCGTTTGAGGTTGGATTGAATAAATTGTTTACCATTTTCAGAAGTGAATGACTATCTTTTGATTAACTTGAACTTGAAGTTTTGGTTTGTTGATAATTTCCTTTTATACTGTCGAAAGTCATTTGAAAAATGAATCGGGGTTGTATTTCTCTACGCAACCGCCGTTGCAAAAGCTAAATGATGAATGTTCTGACGGTTAGCTCTTATCTTTTTTGATGCCGTGGTTTTATTGTTTAACTTTTGACTTTGTGATATTTTTTGTTTTTTGCTCTCGAAAGGGTTTATGACTTTGATTGAAAGCCGTAGTCCTTATGTCTTCCTCCATTGCGGCTCCTTAGCAGACTAACCATCCGACGTATAGTTGTTCTATTCGCCGATATTTTGTTCTGATCTTCGCCGATGTTTTCGATTGCTGCAAGACCCTTAGTCCATGTGACTTCCGCCGTTGCGTCTCTTTACTGAACTAATCATCTGATGCTGTAGTCGTTTCGATGTCCGATGCTACAGTTTTTAGTGTTTTATTTCGCCGACGTTGTTTTTTGCTGCGGAACCCTTAGGCTGCATGGCTCCCACCATTGCAGCTCCTTATTGAACTAATATCCCCATGCTTAGTTATTCCACTCACCGATGGAAGTTTTTCCCGTCGACTTTTTTTCACCTGAGATCTATATATTGGGGTTGGTTATTATTTTATTATTATCCTTGTGAACTTGCGCTTGCTCTATCCTTGTCGAACTGTGCATCTGTGCTTAGCTGTCGAGATTTCGTTTGTTCGAAGTGTTGCCGTGGATTTTTCAGACCATCCTGTCAGCTACAATTTGCTTGCCAGGTAGGCCAACCATGGTTTCTCATTTCTCTTGAGTTTACTGGTTGTTTTGGGAACTAGCGTTTTCCCCTGTTTGGGTTTTTTCCGCCGTTTGGTAGTTGGCCGTCTAAGTATGATTACGGAATGAAGTATTGGTCAGTTTCACAGCATTTACGGTGGGGGGGTTTGTTTTCTTGATCCTATTTTCAAGCCGTTATGAAAGCTTGAACCTGGTCCGAAGGTTTAGTAAGCTGGTGCAGACAAGCATTACACTGTCTACATCGGTTTTTGTGGGATTGCTTATGGCTATCTAGGGAGGAAGTTTTCAGTTCCTTTTCCGTCATAGGCATTTACCTTTTTTTTTTTTTGCTTGGGATGCTGGAGGGTTTGATTTGCAATCACATTAGGATTCCTGCATGTTTCGAATATGGCCACACTTTCAATGGCTAGCCTCGTTGATAGGGGTTTTTTGTTTTGGTGAAGAGTTAGAATGCATTTCGGTTTAATTGATGCATATTTCTATCAGGGTCATGTTTAGTTGCAGAATGGACTTAGAATTTAAGACCTATCTTGTAGAAGTTCTTCTTGCTAGTTATTTTCTATTATGCATTAATTTTCTAATAGTTTATCGGTTGAAAATGCATATGGAAGAGGTAAATGTTTTTATACATTTTTTCTTCATTCTTAAAACACTGATTGAAAGCTCCAATAGCCTAAGAGCATGTTTGGTCTATGCCAAGGGAAAATTCTTCAAAGGAGACATGTCTAAAAGACAAAAGAAGAAGGCTCCTATTGCTAAGGGAGAACCAAATGTGGAGATCATTACTAAGGTGGAATATATCTACGCAGACACTAGAGCTACGATCGAGGTAGAGCCAAACTACAAATGGGGTGAGTTATATCGGATGAACTCAAATTAGGATGTGCCTGATGTAGGATTTGACGAACTAACAATATATGCTAACATCAAGAAATTTGCTCTGATGAAGGTAGCCACAAGACCTGAGTTGTTCACATGCTCTGAGGTGATCAGCTGGATCCTGCTTAGGGCAGATGTGACCACGATGATCTTAGAAAATAATTCCAAATGGGGCTATGCTGCATACAGTCCTGGTTATGTTTCACTGGCATATCACCTACCTCCTGCTCAAGTATATTTAACTGAAAGTTGGCTGAAAGAAATAAGTTTGGACCTAGTCGAAACGGTTAAGAGAATGATGATACCTGGGAAGAAATTTCGAACCAGGACATCAGGAGAGTATGATACAACCACTCTCTGGAATCCTTATAGGTTTATAGCACTAATGATGAATAGAGTGTTTGGGAGAGCTCATCGTAAAAGTTTCAAGTTGGGATGGATAGCCATTATTTTTTATGTGGCCACTCAGGGGACCATATTCAACTGGGAAAACATAGTGTCTAACAACCTCTCGACCTATATATCTTCATCTTTGGGAGGGGTGTCCCAGAAGAAGTTTGAGTTCTATATGAGCTCTATCTTAGTGGATTATATATTGTGTACCCAGTCATTTCTATACTTTAGGTGCAATTGGGACAGGGACAGAACCCCTGTGTACACTGTATACAAGTTATTTTGGGCACACAGATATTATAACCACTATAAAGAGATATGCGAACATTTCATTATGCCTTTGTACACTTTAATCTTCCTAACATAATGCAACTGTATGTCCAAGGAGGCTTTCAAAGTCATTGAGGAACATGGGAGCTATTATTTGACTGAGGAGGGGATGTACATTAGAATGTATGGTTGCTCTAGGGCACCTTCTTTACTCCCTAAGTATGCCACTGATTATGTGGTGCATAAATAAGTAGTTAGGAAAGTTTATCTAGATGGTGTTAGGATATTTAGACACTTAGGAGTTAGTTAAGATCAACTTGTGTAATATATCCGTTAGGTAAAAGTGCGTTTCTTTAGTATGCATTAGTATGCATTTGTAAATATTCTAATCCGACGGTTCAACTTCTCTTAGATCATACCTACCATTGATCCGTGGCTTAACACCCGATTGGTCTATGATCTCTATTTAAAGAGCATCGAGGGTCCTTGGCTAGTTGATCGATTATGAGAAGCTCATGTAACTTTCTTTCTTTTTCATAATAAATTGCTCCAAGTAGCTATTTGGCTGGGGCCGTGGACTGTTTCCCTCTCGAGGGTTTTAACCACGTGACAAACATCAGTGTGTTGATCTGTGATCTGTTTGTGTGAAGCGGTATCTGAAGGTGTTCGGTATTTTGGGAGTACCCTGTGTACCCAAACATGGTATCAGAGCTGAGGTTTCAGGTTCAATTCCCTCGAGCTACGCCAGAGGCGGGGTGTTGAGTATCGGGTACCTCCACATGGTATAACCCTCTGGGAATATAAAACAAGTGGTTTAACCACCACTGGTGGCGATATGGCCTTGTGCTGGGTTTCAAATGTTCACCAACATCTGCAGGTTTTGGTGTAATGACAAACCTTACATGGTATTAGAGCTTTTATGAAGAGCCGCTTTCGGTTTTGATAAAGATTCGGAACCGGTGTTGCCGAAACTTTGAAAGGGTTTCTGTTTTTGAATTTTTTGTGCATTTGTGGCCTATGGGAGCTATTCCATTGCATCCAAATCACCGTTTTCATTTGGAAATAGTTTTCATTTCACCGAAAACCGTTTCCGTTTGCTCAAGAAACACCCATTTCGGCAAATATGAAGGTATAATGTTACAGTGACGGATTTGTTTTTTTTAAATCTCTCATATTTTATCAGTTTATTATTATATCTTTTATGTTTTAGTCTTGGACTGTTGTTTTCCCTGACTGCGTATGCTCTTTACCGTGCACCTTGCACGATCGCGGTGAATCAGAAACAACAAGAGAAAGTTTTTCTTTCTTGTCTTCTCGGCTACATATGCTCTTTGACGTACACCTTGTGCGATCACAACAAATCAGAAACAATGAGAAAACTTGAAAATGTAGACTTTTCGGGTAAGCTAAGCTATATCTAACCCCATTGTGTGGAAATTTTTGTTTTTGTTTTTGTTTTTCATTTTTTTTTGTGATTTGCAGGAAAACAAAGCAAGCATGAAAAGAGAGAGAGAAGAGTAAAAAAAAAAAAAAAAGGCCCCCTTCCTCTTTCCATACTTTTACGTACCTTTTAAACTTAGCTCACTTGGTCCAAAGTTGCTTTACACCTTGATAAGTCTTGAGTTCAAGTCCTATCAAGCTACTTTTTAGTGCATGCAAATTCTGTTTTCAAGTTACTTTATTGTAAAAGTGCATTTCACAATAAATAAAATAAAATAAAAGTGAGTCACTTAAGTTTTTTAATTTATTGTCGCACTATTTAAAAGTCACATTATTGTAAAAGTGAACATCACTTACTCTACAAAAGTGATTCACTTCAAAGCAAATTTATTGTAAAAGTGATTGTCAAAGGCTGATCTTGGAAAGAGGGGGCTTCTTTTTTTTAGTTGGTCAAGTTAATATCTACCACGTCACTATTGGGGACATATTCAACATTTTCTTTGATCAAGCATAACTTCATCATCCATAATCCATTTTAAGTGTCGTTTTTTCTAAAACCGTATATTTTTTTGAGCTCTTTGCATCCAGGTAGTTAGTTTCTGTTCTTTCAACCATTATTTTACATTATGGCTGCCCCTTGTGATATTATACTTACAAGTTCTAACTATTTCTCATGGAAATCTCATATGGAGGATGTTTTGTGAAGTAGGGGACTTTTCAGGATAACCTCAGGGAAACAAACAGAACCCATTGATGATGATAAGAAAATTAAATGGGAAAATAGATGTGATGAAGCTCGTGGATTGATTGGGATGTCAATCTCTACTGATTTGCGATTCCACATATCTGGCATTGATGAACTTGATAAAGCTTGGGAAAAGTTGGAATCTGTGTTTGGTAAACAGAATGAAATTCGGGGTCATCAACTTGAGAATGAGTTGCTTTCCTTGAATCCAAATGATTTTTCATGCATTCAAGACTATTTATCTAAGTATAAAACTCTTAGACTCTTATGTACAGAATGCAAGATTAAGAAAGAAGACAAACAATGTATTTATCATATTCTTTCCAAACTTGGACCTGCATATTCTGTTTTTGTATCTACATTCTACTCCATGAAAGAATCCTTGACTACAGCTAGCTATCAAGAGCCTAGTCTTGAATCCTTTTGTGATTCCTTAATTAGAGAGAAAGATAAGCTCATTCATCTTGGAATAATTAACAATGCAGATACATCTGGGAAAGCCTTATTGTCCCAACAGAAAGAAAAGTCCAAGCCTCCCAAGAAACATAATTTTTGCAATAATAAGCCAAACAACAAGGGTCCCAAACCCTCTCAGTCAGTTCCTTCTTCAAAAAATGACAAAGGATCCAAGCAAAAAGGAAAGAAGACTAAGCGTCATTGCAATTTTTGTGGGAAAGATAATCATGATGAATCTAAATGTTTGAAGAAGATGGCAGCCTTGGAAGCAGCAATGAAGAAGCACCACCTCAGCCTAGATTCATCTTCAGAATATAACTCTCATGGACATGCACTTTGTGCTTCTGGTTACTCTTATACTACATCTTCTTCTTCTACTTCAAATGAATGGCTCATTGATTCTGAAGCATCTTATCATATGGCTAAGGATCAAGCCATCTTTTCTACTATGCATGAATGTAACACCAAACAAATATTTGTTGGTGATGATAGATCTCTAAGTGTTGAAGGATTTGGAACAGTTCCAGTAGAAAATGGTCATTTTAGTGATGTACTATGTGTTCCAAAAATTTCCTGCAATTTGTTATTAGTCTATCAAATTACTCATTCAGGTGAAGGTAAAACTGTGATGTTTACACCTCACCAAGTTGTAATCAAGGATTTTAAAAATTCTCAAAATGTCCTTGCTACTGGAACTGTTGATGATATGACTAGGTTGTACAAATTTAACAACTTTGGGTCATCACCTTTTCCTTCAGTTTTTGTTGCTCATAGTGATAACTTGAGCAAAATTTGGCATGAGTGATTTGGTCACTTAAATGATCACTCATTGCAACAACTATGTAAAGACAATATGGTGACTAGTCTTACGCTAGTATCTTGCAAGGATGGTGTTTGTTCCAGTTGTGTACTCGAAAAACATCATTGGGATAGTTTTGACAAACGTGCCTCTTGGCATGCCTCGGTTCCCTTGGAGCTTGTGCATAGTGACTTGTGTGGCCCTCTTCCATCTGCTTCCTTTTTTGGTTTCAAATATTTCTTAACTTTCTTTGATGACTACTCCAGATGCACTTGGGTTTACTTCCTAAAACTTAAGAGCGAAGTATTTAACATGTTCTTGCCCTACAAGGCCCTTGTTGAAAAAAAATCTGGTCATCAAATTATTAAGTTAAGATCTGACAATGGAGGAGAATATGTTAACAACAAATTCACTACTTTTTGCATTGAACAAGGAGTCCAACAACAGCACACTGTTCCATATACACCACAACAAAATGGTGTAGTTGAACGAAAGAACCGCACTTTAAAAGAAATGGCTAATTGTATGATCCAATCTAAGGGACTAAGTCTTCAATATTGGGCTGAGGCCATAAATTGTGCAAATTACATAGTTAATCACACACCCACTAAAGTTTTACAAGGTATAACACCGGAAGAAGCATGGATTAAAATTAAACCAGATGTAAGTCACTTTCGTGTGTTTGGTTGTGAAGCATGGGCTCACATTCTGGATGAAAAATGGAAAGCATTGCAGCCTAAAAGTGAAAAGTGCATATTTGTTGGATATTCTGAAGATGTAAAAGGTTATAGACTTCTTCAGCCCCATTCACATGATATAATCATTAGAAGAGATGTTAAATTTGATGAAAATCTCTTGGCCTGCAAGCCTAACTTGGCGGGTGTGCCATCTTTGGCCTGCGAGCCTGATTCGGTGATTGTGCCTTCTTCTTCTTCTTCCAACTTCCTTGACAGGTTTCCAACTCCAGTTTTTGATGATGACAGTGAGGATGAAAACCCACCTTCACCTGCTCATGTTCCTCCAATTTCACCAGCACCAATACTTCCTTGATGGGTCCGTTCAACATGTGAAGCAGTTGGTGATCTTGCAGGTGATCCTGGAGATCAACGTCGAACACGTTCTCAGTTTTAGCAATCCTCTTCTCTTTTGGCTCAAGTTTATAAGAATCATGATCCAGAAACTTTTGCAGAAGCTTCAGGAAATCCAGATTGGGATGCAGCTATGGATGAAGAATATCGTTCTTTAATGGCGAACGATACTTGGGATCTTGTTCCTCTTCTAAAAGGAAGAAAACTTGTCAAATGTAAATGGGTCTACAGAACTAAGTATGCATCATATGGAAGTGTTGAAATAATTAAGGAAAGGTTAGTTGCCAAAGGTTTTTCCCAAGTTGAAGGGATTGACTACAATGAAACCTTTTCCCCTGTAGCAAAAATGAACTCCATCCACCTTGTTCTTTCCCTTGCAGCCTTACATAACTGGAAGTTCATCAAATGGATGTCAAGTCTTCCTTCTTACATGGTGATTTACATGAGGAAATTTACATGGAACAACCTTGTGGATATTTTTAGAATAACTCTAGCTTTGTTTGTCTCCTTAAGAAATCCTTATATGGCCTTAAGCAAGCTCCTAGAGCTTGGTATGCCAAAATGAATAGATTTCTCCTTGACACTGGTTTTTCTAGATGCCATTCTGACCCCAATGTCTATACCAAGAAAGTAGGAAACCATCTCATCATACTTGTTCTTTATGTTGATGATCTTATCTTTACTGGTAGTGACCCTAACCTTATAACCCATATGAAATCCAGTCTTAAGCAAAATTTTGAAATGTCAGACTTAGGACATTTGCATTATTTTCTTGGTCTCCAAGTCTTGCAAACCAAAGAAGGAATATTTCTTTCCCAGTCTAAGTATGCTTGTGACCTTCTTTGTCGCTTCCACATGGAAGATTGTAAACCGGCCCCTTCTCCCTTCTAGTCTGGAGTCAAACTTTCTACCACTTGTACTTCCCCTGAAGTAGATGCCACCTTGTATCATCAGCTTGTTGGTAGTATTTTATACTCGACTCATTCCCGTCTTGACCTTTCCTTTGCCGTTGGTCGTGTTGCCCGTTATATGCAAACTCCTCATGAATGTCACTGGAAAGCAACAAAAATAATACTTCGATATATTTGAGGTACAATTCAGTTTGGGATTCATTATAGTACAGGGGGGAAACCTTTGTTGGTTGGTTTCACTGATTCAGATTGGGCCGACGATCCTGATGATCGAAAGTCTACTGCATGTTATGTTTTCAGTCTGGGATCTAGACCTATCACTTGGGCTTGTAAGAAACAACAAGCTCTTGCTCTTTCTTCAATAGAAGTAGAATATCGAGCCGCAGTTAATTCCATTCAGGAAGCTTTATGGCTTCGATAGATCCTTTCAGAGTTTGGATTCGTGCAGCAGCAGCCTACTCCACTTTGGTGTGACAATCAAAGTGCCGTCAATCTTTCCAAATATCCAGTTCTACATCAATGCAGCAAACACATTGAGCTACACATGCACTTCATCAGAAATCTTGTTCATGATAGTGTTATTCCAGTTCTCTATTTCCCTACAGATGATCAAGTTGCAGACATCTTCACCAAGTCTCTTATAGAAGTGAAGTTTTATAAACTTTAGTCTATGTTAGGAGTTCAGGAATGTGTCCTTAAGGGGGGATAGGCTCTAATGCCTCCTTCCTTCTCCTAATAGTGTCACTTTTGTAAATCCTTCAATCCTATCCCAAGTTGTTCTTAAGGGGGGATGTTAGGATATTTAGACACTTAGGAGTTAGTTAAGATCAACTTGTGTAATATATCCGTTAGGTAAAAGTGTGTTTCTTTAGTGTGCATTAGTATGCATTTTTAAATATTCTAATCCGACGGTAACGATATGTTCTAGACATAGAGTGATCCGACGGTTCAACTTCTCTTAGATCATAACTACCATTGATCCGTGGCTTAACACCCGATTGGTCTATGATCTCTATTTAAAGAGCATAGAGGGTCCTTGGCTAGTTGATCAATTATGAGAAGATCATGTAACTTTCTTTCTTTTGCATAATAAATTGCTCCAAGTATCTATTTGGCTGGGGCCATGGACTGTTTCCCTCTCGAGGGTTTTAACCACATGACAAAAATCGGTGTGTTGATCTGTGATATGTTTGTGTGAAGCGATATCTGAAGGTGTTCGGTCTTTTGGGAGTACCCTATGTACTTGAACAGATGGTGTAGGAATATTCTTGTTTGAACATAAGAAGGAAGCCTATCCTGCCATACCTTTCTAGGTGGGAAGTTACAAATTTTCAAAGGTCAAACTAATTGCTGAATTTGTACAAGAGTTGGAGCATTTTAATTTTGGGGAGATGAACTTCCACAGGAATGACTCCTGAAATAAGGTTGCAGAGCATTGTAAAGAAGCAAATGTTCATTTTGAATATACAAACTTCTGGGACAAGGATGAAGAAATCTTCAGGAATGCAAGGAATATGATTGCATTGAAGAAAAGGTTTAAACAAAAAATCACCATTGTGGGCGGTAAAGGCAAAACCACACAAAATAAAGCCGAAGAAGAGGAAGCCAAGAAGCAGGAAGAGGATGCTAGGAGGCTAGCACAAGAGGATGAAAGTTGGTTAAAGAATGAAGAAGAAGAAAAAAGGAGAGTTGTAGAGGAAGCAACAAAGAAGGCAGAGGAAGAAAGAAAGAAGAAGGAAGATGATGAGATAAAGAAAAAACAAAAGGAAAGTGAAGGTCTAAGGTTAGCAGGAGCTAAGAAAGACCAGCAAACTACTGACACAATAGTTACACAAGAAGCACAGGAGCATATCGATCAAGGGCATGGAAAAGACAATCCTGACCCTCAAGAGTTTGCTGCAACTTCTGGCAGCACCCAAGAATAGGTTGTTTTTTCTGGATTGAATCTGATACCTTTTTTGCAAAAAGAAGGAGAAGAGGTCCTTGATTTCAACACCATATTTTATGACAAGGAGAAGAAGAGGATTGTCAAGAGAACTAAGAATAAAGTCGAAATAGGGGGACAATCAGGTATGATTACTATTGATAAAACTTTGGTGCATGGGACAGATGCAGATCCACGACTAATAGCCAGAGCTGGGGTGGCGTTAACCCAGGCCACTGAAGACAATGTGGATAGAGTTATGATAGACCTTGAGCAATCAAGAAAAAATTCAACGCAATTAAAGGACACTCTAAAAAAGGAGAGGGATGAAGGTAACAAGTTAAAGAGAAAATTTGAAGATATGCATAATGAAGTAGGGGCTTCGAAGATAGAATTCCAAACACTACAGGCAAGAAAGATGGCCTTGGAAGTCTCAGTAGAGAAAAATGAAAGGGATGCTCAGAATAGTCTAGTAGAGCTACAAACGTTACAGCTAGAGTATCAAGGGTTGAAGATAGAGAACAATGACCTCAAAGTATCATATGAAACTTTGAGTGTAGAAAAGGACTAGCTGCAGAGCAAAGTTGTTGAGTTGGAGGCACAGAGGGCCACCATAGAAGAAAGGAAAAAAAATACCAAGTGCAGGGATCAAGTTTTGAGGGACAGATTGCTTCATTAACAACATCACTGAAGGATGCCAGTGAACAAAAAATTGATATCTAGCCTCTAAAGGAGCATGTCCTAGCCCAACGAAGAAGAATGCACCAACTGTAAATGTTTATTGAAGAAGAAAGGTGTAAGATCTTACAAATACATAGCAGGTTGGAAGAAATCCTGGACACTACTTCATATTTTGTAGATAGGTCTCAAGATATTTTGGAAGTCCTGACGGGAAGAATAGTTTGGTTAGAAACAAGCAAAGAAACCCCTGCAGAGCTACCAGCTAAGGATCGACATAGTTTGAAGAAGGACTATGACTTATTAGAATTTCAAATAAATACTGTAGAGGAATTCAAGAAGACTGTGAAGAAAATGAGAGGAGCCTGTACTGAATACTGCAGAATGGTGTTGGTCACCTACAACAGATGCCAAGTTACTGCAGAAAAAATATTGGATGCACTTCCTGAACATGAGCTGTTCATAGAATAGTTATAGAGCAGGTACCAGTAGGATGAAGAGAAGGTACAACAAGTCAAATATTTAGATGAGTAGATCCTAAAGAATGCAGTAGCTCATTCAATAGTCAACATCCATTTACTTGAAGATCAGCTATGTTTGAGTCCAGCAAGAATTGAGGTGGTTAAGAATTAGGCTGCAAAATATGAGATCAACATCCGTTTTCTTGAACCTTCAGATTTCGAAAGAATAGCTGCAGAGGCCCAAGCATGGAAGAAGTTCGTTAATGATCAAGCGGGGCCCTCTTCATAAAGTTCTTTATTAAATTTTTGTTTTAAATGTAATATATTGTCTAATATATGAGCACTCACTACAGGACGAATTTTGGGAATTGAAATGTTGGGGAAGCCCAAGAGTCATTTGGGGGCAGCCCAAAAGTTTTTCTTTTTTGTATAAGTATAGGAGAGTTAGATGTAGTAAAGGACTTTTTCCCAGTTAGACTTGTGAGAGTATGATGTAAGAAGAACTATTTCCTTTTGTAGAAAGAAATTACAAGTTTCCTGTTGGAGAAACCTTTGTGGAAGGTTACAAATGTTGTGCTATGGATTTGTTGAATGTGAACTATTTCGTTTTCAGTTGTTATCCATTAACTGTGAGATCGCTCTAACTCTTTGAACCTATGTTCTTATTATGAATGCGCTCTAGTTTATTTTATGAAATTTCCACTATGAGTAATGAATGTTGTTCATAAACAATTAGCTATCTGGATGTTCATATATCTATAAATGTTCTTGTGTTTTGAAATAAGTAACAACTATCTGTGATTTTTCTTAATGCATGCATAAAATACATTACTCATTGATGAATGATAATATTGCTCCCTAGGGATAGGTTAGATAGTTAGTTTTAGTTTTTCTTACTGTGTGTGGTTTAGATGCGAGAGAGTTAAGATGAGAGGTAAGAACCTGCACATCACATTGTGACTGCTCCTCGTATTCTCTATCAATATGCATTTTTAGATAGGCACTTGCATCTCATACTTAAATACAAAAACTAAAAATACACACGATGGACCGGGCCGTAACTGATAAAACCTTCATTTTTGTTACTTGACCTATAGTAGCCGGACCGTAAATTGGGCGAACTCCCCATACCAAACAGTAACGGGCTAGTTGGGAACGTTTACTGGGGAGAATCCCTAACTGTTGTTACCTGTGATTTTCCAGGCCTCAATAGGTTCCTTATATAGTGCTTCAATGGGGTAATGGAAGGTCAAATCAGAGTGATCTCAAGGCATACGAAAGGCTAAGAGACAAGTGACTTGGATCCACATCAAGAAAAACTCCAAAACTATTTGGCCTTTTGCACACATCCTGATGTACACGGGTTTAATGGTCATATTTGCGTATACACGTGAGAATGGGTTTAAAAGTCACGTATGGAAAATAATGCTTATTTTTAGGGATGATCTTGGAAACATCAAAGGTACAAAAATGGTCCATGGGGTCCAAATATTCTGCAAAGGGACAAGGAAGGCCATAAATGTGTGATCCACCATGTGTGGTAAAATCAATTGTAACAAGCGTCTGAAACGGACTCTGTATGGTCCTATTGTGTCGAACGAGAGAAAATAGGTCAAATGGGGCCTTTATAAGGGTGGGGATCACTTTGTGAAGTGGAATTGTCACTATTCACTTCAAAGATGGAGAGGTGGGCCCTATATTTTCTTTTGCTGATTTCTCCTATTCCAACCGGTGGTTTCGAGTTCCGCGACTTGCAGGTAAGAGATCTTACCAAATCTCTTCTTTTTGGTGGTTTACATTCTACATTTGGTCACCCAGAGGTCCTCCATGAGCCTATTGGGGTTTTATGGAGCCAATTCACACCTTTTGAGGGAAAAAGAGTGACCTGGTCGCACATGTGGGGCATTTTTGAGTGATCTGGTTGCTCATTTTTCCCAAATAGGTGCGACTTGGCCGTTAGGATGAGAGCAGTGGCTGACATCTATGTTTTGCTTGTGTAGGATGGTTGAGATTAAGTGGCGGGAAAGAGACTGTAAAGATATCTGGGAGGTGGAATTGCGGGATGGGAATGTGTGTGATACACTGGCCCGTTGTGGTTTACTGAAGTTCATGAGGATACCCCTTAAGAAGAGCTTGTGTTTGTTGTTGTGGTGAGATTTTGGGATATTGGGGAGTAGGCATTCCTCTTCTATGGCCAGTGTATTGAGATCATGTTGGTGGATGTGTACTTCTTGACTGGAATCCCTATGTTGGGAGTTGTTGGTGACTTGGCACCGGTGCTGTCTCGGGCGGAGACATTGGAGGAGCTATGTGATAGGCACTATTATGCTACTACGTATGTGCATGGCTCATACATATTAATGTGTGACATTGAGGACCCATCGACACAAGCGGTGGCGACATTACTGCTACGTATCTTGGGTTCAATAGGGAGCCACAAGATATCTAGAGGGAAACTACGGTTGGTAGAGCGTGCTATGGGGGGCACGTACTATGGGTGGGCCCAGATGTATCTTCAGGCTGTTCGATGTCAGCTGAACAATGCGAAGGCATTTGGGGCAGGATTTTGCTTTGGCTCCTTTCTATGTGCTTTATTTTTTTAGAAATTACCTACTCTGTGTCCGCACGGGGTTGTACAGGATAGTGGTCCACGGGAGCCGCGGATGCATAGGTGGTGCCAGATGATGGTACGAGAGGGTGGCGACAGAGTGGGATGCTTATTCACTGAGGAGCTGTTAGAGCAGTGGCGTCATCTTCTAGTGGTCATTGAGGAGTACCCATATGTGGGTATGAACTATCATGGGGACCTCGAGATTCCCCAACCTGCAGGCCAGGCGTGGGGACCAGCTAGTATGTATGTGTGATGTCTTTATGTTCATCTTTATACATAGTGTAGTTGAGCTGGTTGATAGTTGTATGATTACAAGTGTATACTGATGGTATCTTGTTTATGTATGTAGATATTGGTCCATGCTCGACGCTTGGGTATCAGAGGCAAGTGGTGGCTATTGCACATGCGGCGGTTCCTGTGGGGAACCCTCGCAGGCGACGACGAAAGGTGGATGAGTTTCTGCCGCATCTGGAGCAGCTTGCTGATGGGATCTCTGATGATGGCTGGTAGCATTTGAACAATGATTAGATCAATACCATTCATATTTTTCCTCCAAAGTGGACCTATGTGATGAGGAGGGTGGCCGTGGCCTGTGATTACCTTCGTCAGGTGGCGAGAGGCGATCCTCCTGCAGAGGATGAGTGACGTTAGAGGGAAAGTGGTTTGGACTTTCAACGGATCAACGGTCATTCCTTTGTGTGACATGATGAACCCTAGGAGATGACCTATTGGGACACGGAAAACACACTTGAAAGGGTTCAATTGGATTTCATACTTCTGACATTTTAGGAAGGCTTGTTGCAAGTCGTCTATGTGTTGTGCTTGCTTCCATGACCGCGTAATGAGGTTGTCAAGATAAACCAACATGATGTGAATGAGGTCATGGAAACAGTGTGTCATGGTGCGCTGGAAGGTGGCTCCATCATTTTTCAAACCAAAGGGCATTACTTGATAAGAGAATGTGCCCTAAGGGGTGGTGAATGCAGTCTTCTAACGGTCTTCTTTCTAGATCTAGATTTGGTTATATCCAGAAAATCTGTCCATGAAGGAAAATATCTCATGTCCAGTGCATGCATCAATAATATGATCGATGAAGGGTGTTGGGAAGTTGTCTTTGGGACACACACTATTTAGATCATGGAATTCTATGCAAATGGGGATGGTACCCTACTTTTTATTCATAGGAATAGGATTAGAAACCCAAGTGGTGTACACAATGGGATAAATGAAGCCGGTTGTACACAACTTCTCTATCTCAGCTTTGACCGTAGATGCTTTGGAGGGATGGATGGGTCGCTGCTTTTGGTGCACAGGGGCCACATCGGGCCATGTGTCGATGTTGTATTCCATGATGGATGGATCCAACCCGGGAATTTTAGTGTAAGACCAGGAAAATATATCATGGAATTCTTGGAAGAGAGATTTGTAGGCAACAACTTCTTCCAGGGAGCAGGATGCCCCCAGAATGATTTCTTCAACAGCCTCGGGATTGGTTGACATGTTGATTTTCATGGTTGGAAATATGTTGGCCATGTTCACTTCTTCAAAGGCATCTAGTGCCAGAATGGGGTTTTTGAACCAGTCAAATTTCCCATGAATGAAATCTTTGGTTTCCACAGAAAACTGGTCCAACTGCGACACAAGTTCTTCGGGGAGGAAGAACGAGAGATGGTGCATGTCGTCCCATGGGTATTTTGGGGCGGTTAAGGATTAAAGTATCTCCTCATCATTGCAGAAGAAATGAAGAGATAGGCCTGATGGACCATCATTGGTGGTGGAGACAAGAGGGTTAGTAGAACTGGACATCATGTAAATGGACATGGTGTCCGAAGAAGGAGGTGGGGGGTGAACTTCTTCGATTAGAGTGATATCAGATTCAAGGGAATGCTGTCAAAGGTCGGCTAAAGCCATTTGAAACTCAGACAAGTCTTAGCAGTGGTGAGAATAGTGTCCATACAATCCGTAAAGGGAGTAAGCATGGTTTGTTCATAAAGACTTGTTTCTCACTATTAGCGCACTTAGAAGTTCAACCACAGGGAGGTTTTCGATTGTATCCATGGCATCCAAATGCGCATGGATTATAGGAATATCAGGGAAGTTCTAAGTTGGATGGCCCTATTCTTTGTAGATGGCATAAGGCAGGATCTATCGAGGTTTAGCGGTAGCTTTCGCTTTCTTGCCCCTGGCCCTTTTTGGGTGGGGCGGTGCGGGTGGGGTGGTTGGTTTTTGCGGGCCGGGTGGAGGATGAGATTTGACCGCAATGGGTTACATAGGGGTTAAGACTACTTGGGGCATTGGTGGTTGAGTCGGTGGATCAACATACCACATGGGAATTCCTAATGTAAAGTTGGGTAAGTTTAAGGTGGCCATTACTAGCTTGCTCATGACACCAGGCGAGGGAAATAGGAAGGGAATTGTGTGGACTAGAGAGGAGCCCAGATAAATCCCTGATGGTTGTATGTGGGGATGAGGTTGTGGTTGTCGTTGCTGTTGATGTTACGGATTTGGACGATGTTGTGATTGCGGTTGGGGCTGTGGCTGTAGTTTTTGTTTGGGTGCAACGATGCTGGATGAGAGCATGCACAAGTCCGTAGTCTCATTTGGTGTCGATGGTGATGACACTAAAGGGAAAGAAGCCGTCATGGTGGTATCGACAAACAACCCAGGGCCCACATTCAACAATGGGGAGGCTGGTATGTTTTCAACCATGGTATTGACAGTAGGGATAACATTAGCATGTGTGGTCAGCCCTTGTGGATCAATGGTGTTGATTGTAGGAATAACATTGGCCGATGTGGTTAGCCCTTGCGGATCATGATAAGTCAGTTGGTAAACCATCACAATTTTCCCTTCATGGGGGAACATCATGAGATGGAAGACAGTTGATGCTATGGATCTCATGGTGTACATATAACTTCTTCTGAGGATAATATTATAGTCCAATTGAGCACTGAAAACCTCTATGTCAATTAGTACTGTCTTCCCGGATAATGTGATGGGGACGTGGGGGAGGATTCCTTGGGCTTTAGTGGGATGGCCATCATAAGACCTCAAAGTTGTGGAGGATGGTTGTAGAATTGGGGATCCAAGGTTTTTCCATACTAGGGTAGACATAACGCACGTGGATGCCCCCTCATCCACTATGCACCGGTGCATGACCAAATTCCGAATAGACACCAAGATTTAAAAGAAAATGATTGATGGCATTCATGGTTCTCCATTCTCAGTGTCGAATGTGATCAACTTGGAGTCAAAGGGGTCCACAGCACTGAGGGAAGCTATTAAGGATTTCCGCTACGTTGGGAAATTTTTGAGTACCTCAAGAGCGGACATGGCGATAGGTGTTTGGGAGAAATCATCCATGATGTTGTAGCTAAAAGAAGCTCTAGCCATGGCATTGTTGGCAACCCGGAGTATGGGGGGACGCGAGAAATGGGGTAACTGAAGAGGTGCATTGGTTGTTTTAGATGTAGATGTTGCTGATGTGTTAGCGGGTTCAATGTTGGTTTCGTACTCATTTTGTTTGGTTTGTAGATTGACCTCTTTAGTTGTCATATCTAGCAGGTGGTGGACACCTGTTTCTGCCATGGGAGTTGCTTCCGGAGCGTTGGGATTGGGTTGGGCAGGGGGTGCAGTAGCCACCAATCCTTGGACTGGTAATCAGTTTTGGAGCACCATAGGAGGAGGTCCTTGTGGTGCCAGGTTGGGTTGGGCTTGTTCCATTGTATTGGTGGCATGTTGAAACTTGTTTCTAATGGCCTGTTTAGCATGACCCATGAAGGGACACTCGAATGTGTAGTGCCTGTAGACCTCGCATAGTGTGCACAGTTGGTTTGTCCGCAATGGAGCATTGCATCTCAGTGCATTTGGTTGTTGAGGATTTTGGGCTGGCCGGTTCGTCGCGATGTTGTTGGGAGGATTTGGCTGTTGACCACCTCCCTGCGGTTGGTTGTTTCCTTGGTTATGAGGTCAGTTATTCCTGGCTTTCCATTGTTGGTTATTAGGGGTTGGCGAGTTGGGACAGTTTTGTTGTGAAAACACCTGTCCCAATGGAGCAGGGGCGGTGGTTTGAACAGCTTGCACCGGTGGTGCATAGTAGATTTGGGTAGATTTCGGTGCCACAAATGTGGGCATTTGTCTTGTGTATTACTGTGTCATCTAAGCTAATGCCTGGGCCTGCTGCAGTGGCGCTGGTTGTGGCTCCAGACTAGGACATCATTCTTGCATAGTCCAAAGTTTGGTTTTGGTAAGCAACACTAGGGGTGTTGCTTGGCTATGGTGGTATTGCAGGTGGTGTCGGACAGTGTTGTGGTTGGTGAGAGATAGAACCTATGATGCCATCTGTAGCATGAGATGCCCCCGGTGCATCCCAGTAGGAGGTTTCTACATGGTGAGTGTCTAGAATGACTGTGTAAAGGTATCTAGATTGTGCATAGATCAGATCAAACTATTGGGCTTTCAAGATGGCCTCCTCTTCGGATTGGGGAAGTTTGGATGCGACATCCTTTGCTATAGGCGGGAGCAAGGTTTTAAGGAACCAATCCAGGAATATCCTGTCATCAAGTTGGATCTTACACAAAATACGGTGTCATCGCCACTCATGGATGTGGTCGGTTATGTGGGTCGCAATATTTTGGTGGAAAGATAACAAGATCTCCACCCCTTTGTCATATCTGACGAGGAGTTGGAAATATTGCAGGAACATGAAAGCCAGGGAGTTGAAATCCAGGTACTTGGCTTGTGGTAGCTCAATGTACCACTAGGTTGCAGCACCTGTGAGGGTGTCTTGGAATAGTCGGAGTCTAATTGAATCATCTATGATGTTTTTTAATGAGCACCATAGGTGAAACATCATGATGTGGTTTTGGGGGCACTCCCCTACCTTCCCTTCAAACTTAGGAATGTCTGAGGGAAGTTTGGTTGGCATGGGAGGACAAAAAGTTTGATGGTGGATAGGGTCATTTGTTAACTGAGCCAAGTCAGGAAAGTTGAGATGTGCCATGAAAGGAAGGTTTGACCCAAGGTTGATGTGAGATGGGGCCACCATGGTAGTGGGGTTTGCAGGGACATGATGCACCTGCATAACTGGGGGTACTTGTGACACAATTTTGGACGGGTCAGTGCCCCCAAGTGTGGTGTTAGGGATAGTGTGGGTGGAAGGGCCCCAACCCTATATATGATAGGGGGGGCAGTGTAGGTGGAAGGGCCACTGCCCCCATGTATCCCAAGAGGGATAGTGTGGGTTGAAGGCATACTACCCCCATGTGTTTTAGGTGGGATAGCTTGATTGGTCAATATGGGTGGTGGTAGCTGGCTTATGATGGTTTGAATAACTGTGCTGGGGCCACCTGTAGGGCTGTTGGTGGTGGTTTGTGGTGTGGAAATGGGTCCACTAGGAATCACTATGCTGGAAAATGGATCCGAGTTTGCACCAGCCATGGGGCTTGATGGTGCAGTGTGTAGTTTTGGTTCATACTGATATGAGTCTGCATCTGAATCAGAAGCTGTGTGGCCTTCTGATGGTGTAGAAGGTCATTGAGAATGGTCTTGACGATGTCAGTTTAATGACCCGTACTATGGTGGTTCACCTCTTAGGCACGAGGAAGAGCGTGAGGGATAAATCGTGTCAGATTTGTATTTCAAAATGGTGGTAATGATTTTTGGACCCCGGTTTTAATGGCTTCCTATTGGCTTCAGGTGGTCACTCAGCCATCAAGACTGCCAAAAGACAAAGCTTGGCTTTTTCCTCATGGGAGTGCTAGTCAATCGGTGGGGGTCATTGCCCGTTTTGCTTGGCGATTCCTCTCAACGGCCAGCTACTTTGAGGTTCATATGGTATTCCTCTCAATGATTTTCTGGGCTGAGCCCAAGTACTTCCCATGGTTAAGGAATTTAGGGTCTTATGTCCTCAAATACTGCAGATGTTTAAATTAGCGTAAATTGTAAATTTTATTGGCTCACTCAGCGTCATGAACTGAGTTGGGTTGATTTATATGGTATGGTGTGTATGTATTTTGTTTTTCAGTTATACCTGGTGGCTACTTAAATGGTTTATGAATATTCTGTAGAGTTCATAATATTGTGAATGAAAGCAGTAAATAGTAATCATAAATTTTACACATGTGCCATTTGTTAACTTGAACTATGATAGCCTGACTAGGTGACTACCTTGCACCTATATTTCTCTTTAACCAGGAAATGGTGTTGGGCTCTCAACAAAATGGGACAAATCCCATCCATAGATCCACAGGTCACCCTCTGGATGCAAGTTTGGTCAACAGGGAGGACGCTGAGCGCCATGAGAATCCCTCCTTCTCTACCCCCTCTACATTCCAAGTCACCCGTTTTTAGTGGCTTCAAAAAATAATAGGTGAAGTGCCTATTACTATATGAGCTTCAACCTTCATCTTATCCCAGAATACCCCGAAGGGTGATGACTGGGTAGAGGAGGAAGGGCTAGGCAAGATGTTGATTTTAAGTGAATTTTAATCAAGCTTTGTTAATTAATCCATTAACCATTGATTTACACTTTGATTTACACATTCTGCAAATGAAATGAGCAGAAACAAAAACATAAATAGTTTTGATGGAAAGAGGTGGCTGACCCGCACTGACAGTCCTTAACTCTAAAAAAATCACACTCTGAGTGACATATCGCACTTTTTGGGTCAAATGTGGCGAGGGGGTCACCAAATTTTCCCAGAAATAGGCAAGGGGGTCACTCAGAATATGCAGATAGAAGCGAGCTGAATTCTGGAAGGGGGTCTCACATTTCGGGGCTAAATGGGTGACCTGGTCACACCTGTCAAGCCAAAATGAGAGACCTGATCCCCTCTTCTGGCCCGATAAGAGCGACTTGCTCCAGAAACTGAAATTTTTTTGGTCCTGAGCCAGATTCGGTTGACAGTAACCTGTACTGTGGCCAAATGGGCTCGGATTGGCCTTGAGGAGGCTCGACAATAATTGGAAATGTAAATAAACAGAGATCTAAACTATATTTTAATATAAATTTAAACTAGGGAAAAAGATAGAATTAAAAAATGAAAATTTGAAAAATAAATCTAGGGATCCTATGGGATTGACCTGGTATGGTCGCCAACTCTGTAGCAGGGATTTCCCCCCCTAATACAGTGTAGGAATGGCTACCTTCTGTCTATAGGAGGAAAGGATAGGGTTCCTGATGGTAATGTAAGAAAAATGAAATGAAGCTGAAGCAAAGAGAACATAAAAGAAATAAATGAAAACCATGCACATAATGTTAGACTCCAGAAACCTGCATACAACTTGTTAGAACATAAAATAAAACTGCAAGCAAACTAGGTTAGAAAAACTAGAATAAAAATGACAATAAACAAAGTTTATACCTCTTGGTGGAAATGGGCCACCATGCCCTAGCTTGGAGAAGCACCTCTCTCTTGGCAATGGGGGAGCTATGGCTCAATGGGAGGATGGATGAGAGGGANAGGAATCCACCCGGGCATCATAACAATATGCAAGGGAGGAATGTTTTGAGAGTGACCCCCATCCCTCTGTTTATAGCTTTTTTAGGGTTCTATGCCCCTGGTCAGGGTTTTAGCCCCTTTTTTGGGCTTTTAGCCTCTTTCGCTAAATTTTTAGCTCCTTTTAGGTTTTTGGGCTCCTTTGAGGGGTATTAGCCCCATTTTGGAGGCTTTATCCCCTATGAGAGCTATTTAGGCTCTTTTTAGGGGTTTTTAAGCCCGTTTTCCTGTTTTTAAGCCTTCTTGAGGGTGTGGGGGTCAAATGGGATCAAACGATGGTCGAGCATGGGTGTCCTTGGGTGGTGTAGGTCATGTAGATCTGAGTGAGGGAATTTTTGGGTTAACAGGGACCATACCTGATTGGTTTAAGTTATTTTCCTTCACCTATCATTCTTTCCTCACCAATCTATATCCATACCTTGTCACTAGCTTGAGTCTAATGATCCACCCGATGCTTGCCATGCCTTTCCTTGTACTTGGGTTGGATCTTCTCCAATTGTTCATGTACTGCTTGATGTAGATGCAATTTATTTTGAACAAACCTTTGATCTTTGTCGACAGCATTTTGTCCATTTACTTTACTTTCTTCCCTATAAGTAAAGTCCATAGGTTACTTAGGAAAATACCCTAAACATAATTCAAAAGGATTTCTCTGAGTATAAGAATGCATGGAATGATTGTAGGCATGTTGTACATAATGTAGTTGTTCATCCCACAACAACATGTTTACTGCAATATCCTCTACGAAAATGTATCATTATTTTGTTAACTACCTATGTTTGTCCATTTATCTATGAATAAAAAAAATATTATTTTAAGTTTAGCGTCCATCAACCCCCATACCAATACCAAAAATTTCCTAGAAATCTAAAGTCTCGATTAGATACAATAGAAGTAGGGAGTCCAAAATCAACCCAAACATGGCTAAAGAACAACTATGCAGTTTGTTCAGCTATGACTTGCTTCTTACATGGCATGAGAATACACATTTTGTTGAACCTATTGACCATAAAATTCAAGTAATGATGACTTGATCTAAACATAGGAAAACCTCCCACAAAATCCATGGAAACACTTTCCCAAGGTTGGGAAGGTACTATAAGAGGTGTATACAAACCCAATTTCCTATTTCTAGGCTTACTTTTGGCACACACCCTTTTACGTGCTTGGAAACTTTATCATTCATTCAAGGACAATAACAATATATTTGCAATTTAGATGTTGTTTTCCTTCCCCAAAGTGACAAAAAATGAGTTATGTATGGGCCTCCCTAATCACATTAACTATTTCATCTATTGGTATACAAATTTTTCCAAGATGATACAATAGATTGTTGTGCACATGATAGTTCACTTCTTCATTATGATTTCCATTAATGAGATATTCATACACATACTTAGCATATTGTTCAGCAAAACTTTCATGTGCTAAAGAAGTATGTTCTAATATTGTGGATGCATTGATTACTAGTCTTGATAACATGTACGTAACTTTGTTATGTATTCCCATTTTATATTTAATTAAAAAAATGAAATTATTGTAAGAAACCCATCCAACAAAAAAATGACTTGATTTTTGTAGCTTTGTTTGTGATTGCAAATATTGTTATGGTTAATGGTGTATGTATATTATTCTTTGTTTTCCCATTAAGTAATGCTTCTATTTTTTCACACTTGGTACTAAAGCATACAATTCCTTATAATATCTTAGATATTTAATTACTGCTTGTGTAAATGTTTCAGACTGGTAACATATATGCTTACCTTGTTGCATCAAGACTTCTCCCATGGGAAATCCACTTACATCAGTATTTTTCTCAAACTGTTGTTGCAAATATATCAAATCCAACACTAGTGTTCAACTAAACTTCTCTTTCAATGTATCAAAGTATTTTTTCTACTTTCCTCCCCATTGAAATACGTGTTTCACACTTGTAAATGCATGCAAAGGAGTTAGTATATATGAGAAATTAAAAATAAATTTCCTCCAATATTGCATTGCCCCTAGGAATATTCTTACTTTCATTGCAACACTTCGCTTGGGCCAATTTAAGATGACTTCCACCTTAGAGAGATCTACCTTTATCTAAATATCCCCTACAACATAAACCAAGTATACTAGAGAGGTCTTGCTAAACTCACATTTAGCCAAGTTTACACAT
The DNA here is from genome assembly GCA_001517045.1 of Pseudotsuga menziesii. NCBI lineage: Eukaryota > Viridiplantae > Streptophyta > Pinopsida > Pinales > Pinaceae > Pseudotsuga > Pseudotsuga menziesii. The sequence continues at coordinate 597,418 of LPNX010780283.1, forward strand.
AAATTCTCCATTTTCAGTAGATCAAGTACTTTATTTACATGCATTGCATTATCCTTCCAAGTATGACTAAAAACCAAAATGTCGTCTAAGTACACAATGAAAAAATCATCAATAAAGGGCCTAGAAACATCATGCATCACTTGCATAAATGTTGCATGAGCATTGCATAAACTTAATGACATCACCGACCATTCAAACAACCCTTTATTGGTATTGAAAGTAGTTCTCCATACATCATTCTTTGCAATCCTAATTTGATGGGAAGCACTTTTAAAATCCAACTTAGAAAAATAGACAACATTTTTTAATTTATCCAAAAGGTCATCAATTCTAGGAATATTGTAACTAATCTTTACCATGATCTTGTTTAGTGCATGTAAGTTAACACGCATCATCAATGTGCCATATTTCTTAGGAACCAATAGAATTGGATATACACATGGAGAGGCACTTGTCCTTATGCATCCCTTGTCAAGCAACTCTTGAACCTACCTTTTAATCTCTGTATTTTATATTATTGATTACTTGTACATACCAATGTTAAGAAGAGGAGCACCTTGCTACAAAATAATATCATGTTCAATATCCCTCTTTGGAGGAAACCCCTCAGGTTCCTGAAATACCTATCATAATTAGAAATGATTTCAAATAATTCATGCTTGTGACTTGGATCGCAACCTGCAAGGGAATCTGATACATATTTCTCTTTCAGTTTGATAACAATAAGAACAAAATACTTACTATCATTCACAAGTCTCTTTGTTTTTCCTACACTTACTAAAGAAATATTTCTCTTCATTTGGTAAGATCTAACAATATATTCAACCTTGTCCTTGATATTTTTATACTTATTTTCTTCATGATAAAATATAGATTTTCTATCATAAAGATATGGGATACCCAAGGTTGTTCCGCATGTGTTGAGAGGGAAAACATCTAATACAAACTCATCAGTAAACTTGGAAGTACTTGCAAATTTAAGTGTGCATTGTCTAGTTACTTGAAATTGAGTGTCCTTTTGTACACAACCCAAATGGTCAGGATTCTTATGAGTTTCAATCTTTAATCCCAACTTCTTAACAATAGACTCTAACATGAAATTAAATTGAAACCCATTGTAAAACAAATTATCTACCTTTGTATGCTTCATTATGATCCTTATGTGGAAAATCTCATTCATATTTTTATCATCATTTTCAGACTTATGAGATTGAACAGAAGAATTTGAGCTAGAAGTTATAACTTCCCTTCCCATTGTAGTGATATTTGTCTCATCTTCTGAATCAGAACCAAGGCCTTATTGCACTATAGAAATAATTTTTTGCTTCCCCTTGTATTGAAAATTATTTGGTAGTAATTCATGGTGAAACTTCCAACACTTAGCCTCCACATTCCCTTTCTAATGAGTACATGTAGTATTCTCCACCTCTTTATTTATTGTAGTTGTTTGCTTGCCCTTCCCTTTTCCTTTCAACTGTTTCTTGAACTTAGGTTGCTACTCATATGCATTCTTTATACCATTTTTAATTTTTATATCTTCAATGTGGGTAGATTGCACTAAAACTTCATTAATATTAGTAGGATTAAACATCAAAATAGTATAATACTGAAGATACAAATGCTAACCACTAATGTACTTAAGAATATTTTCATGACTTTGTGATGGAATTTCCAGAGCTAAATATTTATTCTTAAATTCTTGTGTATGATTTTGAACATGTATGCCTTTTAATTGTCTTAGATGTAACCATTCCATCATAGATATTTGAGAATATGCCAAAGGATAGAATTGTTTTCTCAATGCAAAAATAAATTCAACCCAAGAAGAAATGATTTTACCATGCTGTACCAGATCCACTTGAGTTGAAGTCTCCCACCATATTAAAGTTTTACCTCCCATACAAATATTATCCAATTGAGTCTTTACAATGTCTTATTTTATCTTTCATACCTTGCGATAAATTTCTATTTGTTTGACCTAGTTGTCCAAATTTTCTACATTCAATTGTCCATCATAAACAAGAAAATCAAACTTAACATCCACTTTTAATAAAGGCATATCATGAGAATGAGAAGACATTTTAGAATGTTTATTCTTGGAATAATGATCACTTGAACCATCAGTAGATGATCATGGTGGTGGTGAACAAGGTCCTGCAGATCCTCCACATTCACCTACTCCTTCAACATGTAGTGAGGATTCTCCTTCCTCGACCCTTTGAACTCTTTGATACAAATATAATACTATTTACTTCATCACATGAAGTGTATCCATAAATTCATCAGGATTCATATGAGTTTTATATCCTTCATCTTCTGTGAAGGCCATCTCATGTTTACAAAATTCCCTTTGTATTTCTGGATTGCAAATTGCAAGCTTTCCTTCACCTTTCTTTAGTTTATCTCTTGTAAGAATCCACCTATCAAACCCTCTTTGATACGACTTGATATGAAAATATTAAGTTACCAATCCAACCATTAGTATTTCATTGATAACAAATAGTTTTAATTAACATGATATTTAAATTGACAATGCACTCTACAAGATTAGGTGAATAGCTTCACTTAAATAAACACTCATACTTATGAATATAAATTTGCATAATCCATTCATAATATGGGAAATATAAAGAAGAGATCAAATAGAAAAATACCAACAAAATCACACTAAAACTTGATAATGGAGTTCACCAGACACCCTAGATACATCTATGGATCCACCCCTAATAGTGAGACTGCTCTTCATTAATATCAAACGTTGAAATATACACAAATAAAAGCTATAATTCAACTTTTGTAATCAACTTTCAGTTTTGTAACATAGAAATAGAAATAGAAACCGCCATTGGATTATTCTTGAAATTTTGAGACTTTAGAGTATAAACTCTTCCATGCTTGGATCGACAACAAGGGATCTGAATACCCCCTTTAAATATGCAACTTGGGCTAAAAAACAGAGGTCATATTTTCACTGTTCTTGAAATTATGAGTATTTTGAGTATAAAGTTGACCAAAATCTACATAGGTACTCGAGACATCCTTTGAACACAATTTCCAAGACTACACTTCGGTCGTATTGTATCAATTTGTGTTCCCATTGTTCTTCTCGGTCTATGTGCATATTCCTTACCTAGTATCTGGAATCATTCCAAAATTATAAATGGTGTGGGTTGAACCAACTATGGTCTAACCCCTGCAATGATGTGGCTTTCACCATAAATAAAATATTCTTTATTTGTCTATGCATATGGCATTGGTGGCGAATTGGATAGGTTGTTTCACTGTTAGGGGGGAGGTCGAGGGTTCAAACCCCACAAACTATCAATGTTGTATATCTTTATATATGGTCTAACCCCTGCAATGATGTGGCTTTCACCATAAATAAAATATTCTTTACTTGTCTATGCATATGGCATTGGTGGCGAATTGGATAGGCTGTTTCACTGTTAGGGGGGAGGTCGAGGGTTCAAACCCCACAAACTATCAATGTTATATAAATATATATAT
>LPNX010780283.1:601380-681212 GCA_001517045.1 Pseudotsuga menziesii
ACTTATGGAAGGTGCCACGTGGAAAATTTCGATTGGTACATGCCACCACATGATTCCAAGTCACTATGATGTGTCAACTTCTTACTATTCCACCTCCCTATATGGATCTAATACTTGGTGTATGGATTCCATGTCACTCTGATAATTATGTTGTTGACTATACCTGTTGCATTATCACGATGTGTGTCAATGGTGCTATTGAATGGACTATACATCTACCACATTATCCATATGGATGACACATGGAAACTTTTTACTGGCCCAACTAGGTGCGAAATTAGCCAAATTTAGGTGACACATGACAACCTGTTTTGCTACCATGTCAGAATGTTGATGTCATGTTGATGCCATCTTACCATGTTTCACTGCCACATTGACTATACATATTCCACATGTCACATATGGTTGGTCTACCTATGTACAATCATTCCATGTCATCCTATCGCATAATTGTATGGATGGCACATGGCACCCTTTAAATGGTGCCTCATCAATTGTATGGACTCTACGAACATGATAGATGGTATCATGTGGGCATGCTACATGGTATCATTGTTTCTTTCCATTTACCTGATTTTTTAAAACTTTAGAGTGAAATATCTTCCTCACACGTCATCCATTAGAGGAAATTCAAGTGCCCTTGGAAATATCTCATCAATCCCTACGCAATGGTTCCCTTCTTCTCAACATTTGAGATTGTTAATTTTTTAGCATTCACAGATCCTCCTGGAACATAAATTATGTAGTCCCATGCAATATGTTAGAACTAGATGTCACTAAGAATATTTGATACTCATATTGGTGCGCAACGTATGGAAGGTATTTGCGAATTCTAGTTCTATTTGGTCCCTCTCCTGATCCAAGGTGGTCCATATCGTGTAGTGGTCATCATAGTTTGAATAGGGTAATATTTTTCCTTAATGACATCTATAAAAGAGGCCCGAGTGGGATTGAACTGAAAAATTATAGAAACCTCTATGTATTTTTCTCACAGTAAGTTTCCCACCAATTTTTGACATGGGAGACAACCTTAAGGAGAAAAAAGGTGATATTTTCCCTATCAAAAAATTATGGACGTACAAAAATACCCTTATAGTAAATTTAACCATTTTATAAAGAATCTGCATCTATCTAGCCTTCAAATATGGGAATCTCAAAATTAAATGGTACCTTGAAGGGGGTTTCTCCCCTAAAGTTATTGCTTCTTGAAGGTCCCTCTTTCATTGCTATAATTTGTCAAAAATTTTGGGAAATAATATCCATTATCTCGTTCCTTTGCAACACAAGGGATTCCCCAAGAAAAATATTGAATAATCTCTCTTTTCCTCCACCATTGGAGGCAGTTTAGGATGTCGAGGGAGGTATTTCTCAAGATCAATTAGTTCAAGAGTCAACTATTTATATCCTAACCTCATTGGGTACATTCATGGAGAAATAACAAAAGAGAGACTACTCTAACACCATTTATCCGGATTTATTTGAGAACAAAATGAAATAACAAAAATAGAGTAGATTACATAGATATATATTGCAAAGAACAAAGTGATATAATAAAAGTAAACCGTCTGCAAACTAATTATGAAAGCGGATAGACTATAAAATGTTTAATACATAGAATGGTGGTAGTTGATCTATGACAAGAGATGTAGTGGCTAGGCTCATATGTAATAATTTCAGTTACAATGAAATAAAAAAGGTATTTTAACATAAAATGATCAATGAGGAACCCTATACATAAAAAAATCCTAACCCCAGAAGATGAAACATCAAAAGGTTTGTGGCCCCCCTTCTATTTAGTTGATAGGTCAACTTCTCGGGGGCATAACGTTTGCATTCTATTTTTGTTTGGGGTTCTTAGTATCACATTAGAAAGGTCTTACCAATAAATACACATTCTAAATAGACCATTACATGCCTACATATATTTGTTGGGAGCTGCAGTGCCAAAAGCGTTCCTTTAGGGCCTCAAAATGCCCCCATAAGATGTGGACCCAAAAAACCGTAAAAACACTGCCAAGCTGGAAAACTATGTTTTCAACTAGTCAACTAGTCGGGTGGTCACCTATCTTAATTTGGATCAATACTTGAAGGTGACACTGAAATGAAATTATAAGGGGATGTTGGATTTGGTGCCATATCAGGATAAGGTGGTGTCAAATACCACACGTGTATTCCCAAAGTAAGCTTTGGAAACATGAGTTGTCCCATTGTCAGTGCTCCTTGAAATCCTATTGGGAGGAACAAGAAAGGGACTTGTAATATGGGTGTTATCAATATGATTTTCTTCACTCCATGACTAGTTTGAAGTCTCTATGCTAGTATGAAAGGGCCTTGAAAGTTGTCTTCATAGATGAAGATAGTACACATAAAACCATATGTGGATGTAGGGATAATTGGTGGAGGGACAGAATATGCCCCCAACATAGAATATTTTTTGTAAATTCCAGGACCTTTATCAATATACAAGAAATAGGTAGTTGATCCTATGGTGGTTAGTATGTTGTCAAGGTTTGAGTTGGTATGAGGGTCATATTTATTCGGTTGATCAAGAGTGACGATTCTCCCATTGTGGGGAATCATCATGATGCAAAAAATAGATTACGATAATTCCTTCATGGAATAAATGTAATTATTTCCTAACATGGTGTTGTATTCAATTTAAGCATCAACCACTTCGATATCCATGAGTATAAATCCCCTCCTAGCTCAATAGGAACATTCTAGTATGACCCCAATGGATTTGATGATATCCCTTCATAAGCACAGAGAGTAATAGATGATGGGACTATGTTTGGTGATCTTGGACACTTCCAAACATGAGTGGACATCACAAAAGTGGATGTTCCTTCATTGATGATGCATCTATGACTTATTATGTTCTTGATTGTGAAAAGAATTCGGGAGGTGAATAACGAAGGTAGTCACTGCTCACCTTTTTCAAGGTCAAATATCATGTGTGAATCGAAAGGGTTAGTTGCACCTAAGAAAATAAGAAGAACCTTGTTTTGATAAGGATAAGACTATAGGACTTCTAAATTTTACATGGTGTTAGGGTATTGAGACAAATCATCCATGATGTTTTAATTGTGTGCAAATTTCATATGGGAATTATGGGAAGTTCGTCAAAGAAGTGTCTTAGGTATCTAAGGGATTTGATCATTTCTTAGATGAGGTATTTATAAAGGCCCACTAGAGGTAGTGGGTACATCCTCCCCTTGCGGGGCGTTGGGCATGCCATAACCTTTGATAGTCAGAAGGTTGAATTCCATAATGTTCATGTAGATGTTTATGAAGGTTCCATCACCTAGTGGGAAAGGATCCCGCTATTGGGTAACTACCCCTTGGATGGAAAAGGGTTGTTTTAACACAACCTATTGAGGTTTCGGTGCATTAAGTGGTGGAGGAGTGTTGGCCATATACATTTTACTTGTCTAGAGTAGTTGTTGAAATTCATTTATCAACAAGCAATGATGAGTGTATTTCTCCACACACAAAGAGAAAGGATAGTTAATCCAAAGGTTGGAATTCTTTCCTTATTTAGGGGGATTGTTTTTCCTCTTATTTGGGTTGTCTAAATTTTGGTTTTTCTGTGAAGGGGGATCACCCTTCTGTCCATTTTTATAATTGTCCCTATTATTCCCTTTCTTCTTCCATTGATTATGTGGATTAAAGGGATTAGCCATGTTCAAATTCTCTAAGAATTGAGTGTGTTGTGCGAGAGAAGGTTTTACTAGACTAACCCCAACTTGAGGCATGGGGGAATGACCACATGGAACAAGAAATTAGAAATATATATTGTAGATGGGTGTGTGGAGGTATGGTTTTGGGGATCCATATGATGTGTATGTAGGAGTTGGTGGAACCACTTGAGGTGGTGGTACTGTAGGTTCGTAACTAGCATTGGGGTAAATAGGATTGTATGGTCCATAAGACAACTTCTCAAATGGAGGAGTTGGTGTAGTTATGGGAGACATTGATGCATGTGGTGTTGGCAAGTATCATCAAGCCATATTGTGTGGTATAGAATTTTATGGTTAGGGAGCATTTCATTAATGATAAATAGTCCCAATAATCCCATTAGTAGAGTGTGATGCACCTGAGGATGTTGGCTTCATAGAATGATGTTGAGGGGAATCAAGGAGGATGGTGTACAAATACCTAGATTGTGTGTAAATGAAATCAAAATGTTGGGCCTTAAGAATGGCCTCCTCTTATGTTTTGGTCAATGTGGTTTCCACATTCTTCATGATCATAGGTTGGAATTATTTGAGAAACCAATCTAATAAGAATCGGGGTTGGATGTTTATCTTGCAAAAGTTCCTACCTCTACGCCACTCGTGGATGTGATCCATGATGTGAGTTGAGGTGCTTTGTGAAAACTCCATGAGAATTTTGAGTCCTAAATCATGGTGTGTGGGTAACTTAAAAATATGTGAGGAATATATTGTAAATGGACACAAAGTTGGAGGAAGTTTCAGATGGTAGATTGACATAGCATTTAGCTTCCATACTTGTAAGTTTTCTTTGAAAAATTTGAAGGTGAATGATGTACTTGATGATGTTTTTTTATGAGCACAAAAGGTGAAATGACATATTGTGGTCAGGAGGGTCATCTCCCTATTTTCCCTAAAATTTCAGAATAACTACATAACAAACTACCCAACACTAGCATGTGTCCTATTTCATTAAGAATACTAGTTAAGAAATATCAAAAGATGATTTCTTTTGTCAAAATATTCTTTCTTTGATTAGCCTAGAATTGCAATCATGCTTTTGAAAATATTACTTTTTATTGTTAAAAAGGTAGTTGAGTCAACTTATGGAAAAAATTTTAACCTAAAAAAATAATTCAAGACAATTTTTATCAAGATTTGAATTACCCAACCAGTTTTTTCAAGCTAGCCAAGTTACCCAGCCGAAATTCTAACTGGCCATGAGTTTAACTTAGGTTAATCCTATGGAAAATTATTGATTTCTTTAAATACATCATGTTTTGATGTGTACAACTTGCTACTTGTTGCTGCCTTTCACACACTTGGGTCACATGGCAGAAATCTTCAAGCCACTCGGTGTGTCCTTGGGGGCAAGTCTCGAGTCAAGGCTGTCACCTTGTTCTTGACTCCTCCGTTTAGGCTAAAATCCTAACGAAGCCAAGGGGGGTAGACCCTATTAAGTTACTAAGGATAATTACTTAGTGTTTGTGATGTTAAACTGAACAAGTTACTTAGGAGTTTGCAATTTAACTATAGATGATCAAAGATGGCAAGATACAAAAGATGAACACACGAAAGCATAATGCTGAGACACAATATATATATATATATATATATATAAAGCAAGAAATTAACCAGTGCCTAAGAATGGAGTAAAAAAAAAGAATCAATGTACTTGCATGTGCTTGGAGTGAATGTTTTGCGATTGCCTCTTGGTACGTTTTAAGTTAAATTTGAAGTGTGAGTTGATTAAAATTAGGCGAAGGGGGGACTCCAGATATCCCCGAGAGTACTTGGAGTATGTCCAAAACTAAACCTTCACGGCTACCTGCAAGGAATATGTGGGCTGAAATGGAGTCTCTGGGGATATTTTTTGTAACGCACCCGTTAGGGTGTGATAGAGATCGGCGCCCCAAGGTCACTTTTCAGAAGTTCCCGCTTCCTTTGGGTATTTTGCCACCATGATGGTTTGATCTAGGTGTTGGATTTTCACTTGTTGGTTTGTTAATTTGGGAGAGTGAGTCCTAATTATACTATTCACTCAAGTGCTTTTGATACAGCTTGACTGATCGGACGAAACGCATCCAAGTGTAGAGCATACACACCGAAGTCTTGTCAATTTTAGTAAATTTTACAATGGGTGTTCTTGTTTAAAAGAAAACCCTCCAGGAACCTCTTTTGATCCAAGTGGATATCAATAGGGGAATCAAGGAGGGGTTAATTTTATAATAGCTGAAAAATAAATGATGAAAAATAAAATAGATTCATGATTCTAGTTTTCTAATTAGTCCTACCATGAATCTCTTTCCCCTTTCGAGTCAATCGGGAAATCGTGGGGTAAGTATTAAGATTACTTTGAAAGATAAAGTATGGAATATGAAATTAAAAATAAAATAAATTATACTACCCTACAGATTAGATCAATGATAGTTTGAAAAAAATGAGCAAAAAGCAACAAAAAGGACACCGACGCAAATCCCCTCAGGGGGGATGGGGAATGGGCTCGAAAGAGCCTATTCAAAAAATAATTTTATTAACAGTGGTTACAATATAAGAGAACTGATATAATTCCTCTTGATCCTTATACGGAGTGAAATCAAGAGCTTACAAAGTGCGAAAATTAAAGGTTTTAGTCAAATGGGAGACCCCTGGGGGGATTTGAATGCTCCTGAGGCCACTTCCGAACATCAGCTTCCTTTATTTTCTGTCAAACCTGCTAAAAACCAGCAAGAATATTAGACTGAAATATGCCCAAAATCACTCTGAAAGTACCTTTGGGTCAGCTCACTTTTAACCAAAAAAAACTAAGTTAAGACTAGTTAAAAAAGGTAGAAAGGAACCATGGAAAGCAAGATTTCTTTGGGATCTTGGCTTGCCTTTTGGGAAGCCAATAATATGTGCAATTTTATTTCAGAATATGAAATTTAACGTACATCAAACAGAAATCAAATGCATGCAAGCTACAAATTTTCTTTAAAATTACATGCAAAAAAGGACGATTTCCCTAAAGCTAGATCTAGAAAGCTTATGAAACCTTTTAAGAGAAAGATATAGACTGTGGGATTTGAGAAGATAGATCTATGTTAAATTTACTTTTAATATGATAGATCTAAACAATATCAAAGCTATGAAGAAAGTAACCGGGTAAAATAGTTGATTTTGAGGGAGGAAGAGGAGGAGAGAAGTGCTGGTAGCCTTGAAGATCCACAGTGGATATTTCAGGTGGAATGTCAAGGGACTATGCCTTTGGAAGGTTTTGGAGAGAGTGAAGAATCAAACTATATCAGCATCCTCTCCAATCTAGGAACCTGCATCTCAGCTGAAATAAAAAAAACTTGCCGAAAAACTTGTGAGATCCGATTAGTACATACACATAGATTCAAAATAACATGCATATAAGCTTATAGAACATGCTGAATCTAGATCTCTAAACATGCATCAAAGGAAAGAGATATCCAATCAACTTATTGAAAAGCACCTTTCCTATCAAGATTATAATAAGCTTATTATCAATCTTAACAACGGATCTACAAGCAATTAGCAAATAATGAACACAGATACAGGTTACCTCAGTAAAAAGATGGCAATGATCATCCACACATACAATGGCACAACACCATCTTTCCTCCAAAGCTTTTCTTTATTTCAAATGAACAATAACAACAATACAGTAGCAGCAGCAACACCTCAATCCCAGTTCTAACTAGCTTGGAAGAGGATGCTATGCTTGGATATATACAAAAACCAGGAGATCTAGCCCAGGGGGGGCGCAAATCCCAATGATATAGACCAAATATGCTGATGGAGAGTCCATCAATGCCTGATCTGTGTCTAACTAAGCTAGATCTGAGTCTCACTAAGTGCAATTGTCAATCGGAGAGCTGATCTGACTGACACCTCAACCTGTTGACTGAAGAATCCACCAAAACTCATCCAGATGAGACAAAACGTGTTGAGGAGAGAGGGAGGGCACAATTCCCCATAAAGGATGCTGAAAATCGACTCTAGATCTGATTTGATCACCTCCTTCAGTCAAGGATTTGTCAGATCCAGTCAATCTGCTTCAGATCTGACTGATTTCAATCAAATCGGTTGAGAATCCACTGATCTATGATTTTGGATTTGCTCCATTATTCATCAATTTATTAATTAAAATAATCAATAATTGATTTTTGGGGCTTTCTGACCCGAGTGATGGAAAATCACTCAAAACTAGGAAAAAGTGGGTCCATGGGTTTACATGGTGCTCTTAGCTTGAAAATGAGCACCTACATGACTGAAACTGATTATTTGGCCCACTTTTATTACAAAATCAATTTTTCCAATTAAACTATTAAAAAATAGCCTAAGTTTTGGAAAAATTTAATTTTTAATAAAAAACACTGAAAAAACTAAAGAAATGAAAAATTGAAAAAACCTAGGGGGACTTAGACATGTTCATATGACTCGACCATGATGTTTAGCATGTTTATACATTGACATATAGACTCTAATAACCTCAATAGGCCTAAATGCCAAGCCGACCACCCCAACTTTGGAGGTATGGAGTGAAAAAATCAGAAATTATCAGTTGTTTATTCAACAACCAATAATAACCAAGGGAAAAAACACCCTGGGATGATCGGATTGACAAATAAAGTCTAAGAGACCGATTCTTTTACAGACACTATCATGCTAGAACATTTATTACAATTCCCCCATGGGGTATGAACATGTGATATAGTACAACAAAGCTTCGCAGAAGCAAGACTGAAGGTTCTCTGAAGTCCGAACAAGTTATCCTTGTCCAGTTCACTAGGCTCACTTGATAAAAAACCACTAATTACAACTTAGGTGCTAACACTACTAAACTATTTTTATTTCTAGGTAATTAATGTGGGCCCCATTTATACCATATCTATACAATGCATACCATTTGCAATTAATTCGAGAGTGGCGTAGTTATGTTGTAGGAATTCACTTTTCATGGAATCCAATCTATTTTCAATTAATTCGGGTGGATCAGTTATGGAATCCAATTTGTTTGAAAATAATTCGTGTGGCTTAGTTATGGTGTAGGAATTCATTTTTTCATGAAATCCAAATATCGATTTAGCATGGTGGGTAACTTGAAATTTTCATTTTTCATGGATGCAATATATCAATTGAGCATGGTGGGTAAATTGAAATTTTGTGATAGATGATACAATATATGAATTTGATGGGGGATTCCTTTTTCTAAATGTAACTTAGTTTCTTGTGATCACTATAGCTACCGTACTCACAATGTTGAGTCATGACAACTTATCCATACAACAAAATTTCCCTTCAAATTGTCACAAGGCATGCGAAATGCGAGCAATGTACTTGGAAAATATTGATCTTTTTTTCCAAAAAATAGTGTAGATCACACTTAAATAATGTAGATCACAATTAATCTGATCCATTTCCATATATGATGTTTTTTTAATAAATCATTTTTTAAATTTAAATTAATATAATAATATAGTATAGTGTAATATATATTCCAAAACGTTTCTAGATGTGGAATGTACTTCAAAAAAATTGATCATGTGCCTCAAAAAATTGTAGATTGTACTTAATCTGAACAACATCAGTCCATATTCAATAATTTTTAATAGGCCTACAATTTTATGTTATATAAATCATACTTGATTCCCTAAGGAAGATTTTTATCAACTTGATTGAGTCTTAACTTGAAAATAGCTTGGTAGTTCAAAAAACAAACTCCTCATAGATCTTCAATATGTGTTTGTGTGTGTTTGTTTATTTAAGTAAGCTTTTGTATTAAGAAGAGGAAAAAAGGTACAAAGTTGCACCGTTACAGAACATACTATCCGACCATGCCCAACATAGATATTTTTTAAGTAAAAGCAATGTAGATCGCATTAAATGGTGTATATCATCTGCCTGTAAAAAATAATGTAGATCACACTTAAACAATGTAGATCGCATTTAATCATATCAATATCATTTCCATATTTGGATGTTTTATTAATATATCAGTATGTTTTTTTAAATTTTAAATTAGAATATAATAATACATTATAACAAATTTATAATACATATTCCAAAACATTTCCAAGAAACTTTACAATGTACTTCAAAAACATTAATCATGGGCCACTTTTCCATATATGGATGTTTTCTGTAATACATCATTGCCAATTTTCCATATCAAAATGTATTTTATTTTTTAATTTAAATAAGAATGTAATAATATAGTACATATTCTAAATATGCGACCTACATCCATAGATAACTAGGCATGGAATTTGATATTCTAGAAATCGTACTTGATTCCCTATTCCAAATATGCAACCTACATATAGAGATTACTAGGCATGGAATTTGATTTTTTAGAAATCATACTTGATTCCCTGAGTAAGATTTTGATCACCATGTTTGAGTCTTATCGTGAAAAAAATCTAGGGAGTTCAAAAAACAGACTCCTCTGACATATTCACAGTGTCTTGTTTTTTTTGTTAGTAAGCAGGGAAACTTTATATTACTATATGGTACAAAAAGTAGAATACATTCAATCCTGACCAATTGAAAGATCCATGATGGACCGGGAACTTCTTTATATATATCATTCTTTCATTACCCCCATTCCTAAATCCCCTTATCTTTCTAAGATTTTGGTCATCTAGACCCTTTCCCACCTTAACAACATTCATAACCAAACAGTTACAGAGAAAAATCATCTGATGCCTATTGAACCAGTTTCTACAGAGAGATAGATAGATGGTCATGGCTTCCCTATTGATTACCCCATCCCAACCAAAACTATTACATTCATATATTGATAAAGCAATATTCATTATAAGCATGATAAAAACAAATTTCACGGGCCGAGGAAAGAGAGCAGTAATAACAACAGATGAAAAACCAAAAACTCTACCCTTCCAAGGGTCTTACTAGGGTTGAGGATCAATGGGTGAGGGCAGCGATGCTGAGGGATGCTCCCCCAGGCCGCCCATTAATTCACCTGCTATCGAATCCATCATTCTAAATCCCACAATGCACTCTTGTTTCCCTTGTATGATCATGGATATTTCTTTTATGATGCCATGCGCAAGTTGCAAATTGGCCTGAATATCCCAAGCCAACAAGATTTGAACAGTCCATAACAGAATGGTGGCAAGAAGCCACCCTTGATGGGTCTTATATTTATGAATGAGCTCAACTTCTTTAACATCAATCATGGCTTCCACCCTTTCCAGGGTTTCTGCCATATATTGCACTCCCCAATTAAACACCAGAGGAGAAGGGCCATCTTCCACAGGCATGGCACTACTTGACGGGTTGGCCTGGGATAAATTTTCTCCTTCCACTCTTCCCTGCTGCCCCTGGAATCTCTGCACACAGCATTTTTGAGACATTTTAACACAGAGATGGAAATTTTGAGAGGCCTACACAAGAAGATGATCAAATTTGAGCTTTAACTTGGTGATCCTTTCACCTTCCAAAGAAGAATATATAACCATTCCCTTGGTCCTGATGATGTAACCATCCCTCCTCTTCACTGGTTGATGTTTCATTTTTTTCCCCTGTCAAACTTCCTCCTTATGATACCAGAGCCATTTGATCTTTGTTAGATCCTTCCCTCTGTGTGAAAGATTGAAAATATTATCCCCCATTAAAGGTCATCTGGTATGAGACTTACTACAGTTGACAATCCAGGTACATAGAATCGATAGCTCCCCACTGGTAAACCCAAAATTTTTGATCCCTTGTACCTCACCATACCTCACAGGCATGAAAGGATATGGTTTTATAATTAAAGGCCCGATGCCGAATCGTCCTCATCGAATTGGGCGTGCATGCCACCATCCACCTCCGAATCACTCAACCACTTCCCTTCTGTCCTAGCCTTATCAACATCATGCGTGAAATAAATTCCATGAGGTATGGATGTCTCATCGCCTTCAATCGGGCCTGAAACAGGGATGTGGAGAGGGGCTCCAGCATGCTGGATCACGTGGACATCTGATGGATTCCCTAAAAGGATGAGGGGGCCGCGTGTGAGGGGGGAAGTGATGGATGACAAGGTTGAATAGGGAACTTGAGTGCATCTATCCTGCATCGAGGACTGAGAAGTGGACAGATGTTGAGGCTGGTCAACACCTTTCATCTTGATATCTTCCATCACCAGTGCTTCACATTTCCTCCATAACAGACCATCTCTCTTGTCGTCGTTATCCTCTGCATGGAAGGATCTAGCCTTTCCAACCCCTTCATTTGATAACACATCTGCCACCCTGCTACCTATCCATTTTACATGCATGAACATGAGTGCAGGATTGTCCCTTAGCCATCTTCTCAGTGTAGTAAGCATGCATTCCCACCGCTAGTTTTTGGAGACCTGGCCTATGGTCGCTCCATTCTGAAGCCTTCTAGCCATGTTGATGACCACCTATGAGTCCCCTTCTGCAATCAATGGGGTTCATTCATTCTGTAAGGACCATGAGACCCCATGTATGCGGCCCTGAAGCTCCGCAAGGTTATTAGTGTTGGTGCCTATGTTTCCCCAAAAGATGCTAAGAATTATTCCCCGTGAGTCCCTAATCGCTCTGCCGAAGCCAGCAAGGCCTGAGTTCCCTTTTGTTGCCCCATCAAAGTTCAACTTGAAGATGCCCATCGGAGGATTTTTCCAAGAATCAGAGCTACTCATCTTCTTAATTGTTTTACTGGGCTGTGCATTGTTCATAGGTAACTTCAATATTCCCCACCCATGAAGAGTTTTTTTTTCTATTGCTTCTGCAGCATAATCATCATATTTCCATGGGGTTAGTGTTATAGTTTCTTTTAAATGAGCTTCTATAATCACCCATATTTCTTCCACCCATCTCTTTTGTTTTCGAAAATATTTAAGTTCCAAGTTTTCCAAATTTCCCAGACTGTGAAGCCCATAAATAGCTCCTAGATTCTGTTCACTATTTTGTTTTTGAATATGTTCTTTGGCCACTCAGCTATAGTTATATCAGGTATTTCGTTATATCTGTGGTTTTTTTAAACAGTCTAACTCCTCTTTCCCATATAGCGTCCACTATTGGACATTCATCAAATAGATGGTTTATAGTTTCATTGCTATTTTTGCATAGGCTACATCTTGAAGGTCCCAAAATCCCCCAAACTTGTATTTTATCCCATGTGAGAATTCGACATTTGAGAATGAGCCAACAGAAATATGCAACCTTAGGCCACCATTTCCCTCCCCAAACTTTTCTCCATTTTTCTTCCTTTTCCAACCTGTGAGTTTCAGTCAGCAATCATATAGCCTCTTTTATGTTGAACCTTCCAAGATTGGAATATACCCATCGTATTTTATCTAGACCATATTTCCAGGGGATCTTCTTGGAGCATAGGTCCATGTAGAAATATTCATTGTCCTCTGTTGGTACCAGTGTTTGCCACCAGTCTTTCCTTTTCCATGTCCTGAATATTTTGTCAATGGACCCGGACTCCCAAAATTCCCTCACCTTCTTTTTCTGTTTTTCTTCAAGATGAGATATAAATGTCGAAACATCGTCACTACTTTCAATACTTTGCTCCTGTTTTCATGCGTCACTGACGAGCCAAGCTGAGCTTCCATCTCTTACCTCCTAGAAACTAGGCCGTTGGATGAGGCTTCGGTTTTCCTGAGTCGATTTCCAGATGTTGGATCCCAGAAGGTCCTCCCCAAATATTATCAATGATTGTTTCAGCCAATGGGATGCATACTTCAAGTGCCATAGCTTCGCCTAGGGTTCTTCCTTGTGTGCTATCCATTTCCACCATATCTTGGCTCCCATTTCTTTAATAATATCTGATGGGTCACGAAGACCTAACCCTCCCACATCTTTGGGTTTACATATAGTTTTCCAGTCCACCAATGGCCATTTCTTGTGGCTATCATCCCATCCCCACAGAAAGTTCCTTTGAATATTCCTGGTTTTCTTAATCACTGATTTTGGTGCTACCAAAACTGAGAATAGATAGAGTGGCATAGCCTGAAGGATAGAATTAACCAGAATGAGTCTATTGGGGAAGTTAAGGGCTCTAAAAGTCCATTGATTGAGTTTCTTCTTTTAATTTATCCAGCAAATCCTTCCAAGAGACCTGCATGATGGTTAATTCTGCAAGCAATGCTCCTAAATATTTGGAAGGGAGACCTCCCTCAGAGAATCCTAGAAACCTTACAATGTTCCTTTTCGTGATTTTTGGCATGTTGAAGAAGTAAACCTAGGATTCGTCCTTATTTATTTCAAGTCTGCTGGCTTCCAAAAAAGTGTCCATCCCCTCTTTAATTCCTCGTGCCTCCTTGTACCGTGGAAGGACCCATAAGCATCGTATAATCTACAAATTGTTGATGAGTTTAATGTTCCATCTCTTCAATAAGGGATAGCCCTTTGATCTTATTCTCCATGCATACGTTCTTGAGCATTCTGCCTAAACCCTCAGCTGGTATAATGAACAAAAATGAGGACAACGGGTCACCCTGTCTAATTTCTCTTAAGATGTTATGTAGAAAACTTCCTATGGCTTGGGGTGTACCACAAGAGACAGAGAAACCGCATAAATCAATCCCTTCCCCATGTGGAAGAGAAATACGACATCTAACACTAAATGATATCGAAACATACCTTATTCTGGACAATTGTAGTAGATCCCCGTTGAGATTTTTCCAATCCCACTTGCATTAGCAATTCACTTCTAAACAACAACAAACAAGACAAGCATTCTATATAATGGTGTTAGACCTACTCTAGAATATATATAATCAATAATGTATAAGCAATTTTAAAGCATCCATGGATTCAATATTCATTTAAATGCACATCTTTGGATAGGAAAATATATTTCTATTAATATAAATCACACATTACATGAGTGACAACCTCTGTCAGCACGTCTGTGAACCAGAGAAACTGAGTCCTCCACATGGGCCTCCACCACCTCAATCCTCCATATCTCAATAGCAAGCTCACAAGCAAAGGCAAGCTTGGGAAGAACACAAAGTGCTCCAAGAGACAAAGGGATGCAGACTAAGGTATAAGCAAGCTACGACGACAATGGACTATAGTTTTCTTGCTCTTCAATTCCTCTCTTCTTCAATGTATCCAAAGGGTTCCTTATATACTGCTTCAATGGGGTAATGGAAGGTTGAATCCGAGCGATATCAAGGCATATGGAAGGCCAAGATACAAGTGACTCGGATCCAAATCAAGGAAAACTCCAAAAATATTTTTCCTTTTGCACACATCCTGAAGTACGTGGGTTTAAGGGTAATATCTGCGTGTACACGCGGAAAAGGGATTAAAAGTCATGTACAACAAATAACAGGTGTTTTTAGGGATGATATTGTAAACATAAAAGGTACCAAAATAGTCCATGGGATCTAAGGAGTCTGCATAGGGACAGGGAGGGCCATATATATGTGATATACCATGTGTGGTAAAATCAGCTATAACAAATGCCCCCTAATGTGTGAGGTTAGAGGGGTAATACAATGGCTGAAATACATTATAAGTCCATCCCAGAAGTGGAGTGATGCAGAACCAGGTGGAAGAACCATCCATCCATCAGTATAGCACAATAATCAAACTCTACACATGACTACAAATACATATAGCAGTCTCGAGTACATAAGAGTACAATGGCCATGAATAGGCATGATATACAAACTGTGACATGTGTGGTCATCGCACATACAATATACAATATATCAGAATCTTCATGATGAAGATATATAAAGGACCAAGATATCCATGAAAGCTGAAGATATACCATGGATCAAGATCTCCATAATGGCTGAAGATATTTGGCATACACTGGAATCAAGTCACGAGAGCTGAAATCTCATGAACACTGGAACAATCAAGGAGGTAGCATATAAGAAATTCCACCAATCTGGAAATTCTTCTACATAAACCGTTATGAGTACATGTCCTACTATGTGAATAAAGGTGTCGAGGTCGAACATAGTAGTCCATCATTTGATTACCGGTCATTGATGTATACCATTAATAGAAGCGAGATCACCCACTGATAATGAAAATGTAAATCAAGCTACTAGAGTGCAATCTCACAAGTGCGGATAAATGTGTTGACGTCAAACACTTGGAAGAATCCATCGATCAAGGGACATTGATGTATTCCCAAAACTTTCAATGGTGAGAGAACCTACCATTGATGACTGTAAGTCTCAAGGAACTCAAATGACTCTAGACTCCTATCCCAGAATAAATGATCTGAATTCGATGGGATGGGATCCGCTAGAAGGAGGAAATTACGGCATCCCCCATCAACCAACACGAGGTACTCAACAATTCTGTATAATGTGGAAGGACTCAAATAAGATGTGCACGAACCAGTAATAGTACCAGGAATGGATGACATGAAAAGTCAAGACAATTGAAGAATGGCCGACTTAGGCTTCAACTTCCTTTGAACAAGAGCATAAATGAGAATGGTGACTGAATGTAGGCAGCATAGACTCAATATACAAAATTGGTACATCTCTGTGATGCATGAGGCATTGAAAAAAGCTCCATAGGGACTGGAATCTTAACCAGTCGGTGGAGATAAACTCAGAGATACAAGTACAAATCCTAAAGTCAAACTACTAACCGAACCAATGGATGTGATATACAGTGCTTTGTTTGAAGGCGACACGACTCGACTGCGTCCCAAGATAACATCTTTCCCTATCTGGATTTTTGGTTTTTTGATTTTTTTTGGATTTTTTTAGATATTTTGAAAATCTTGAAAAAGAATAAAAGTTCTTTATAGTTACAAATATAGGAGGAGACGAGTGTAAATGGGAAAACAAACTAGTTCCAAGCAGTGGAACATACCTATGCTTAATGCAAGGAAACATGTGCAAGATAACGACACTCGGGGGAAAGTCCCCTCCTGGTAAAAAAAAATGGGGAATCAAGCTGCAAAAGATCTATAAAATGGCTCTGCCTGGCTAGACATGAGAAAAGCTCGGGCTATATGGCTGATAATCAAAGTCAGGGAAGCTGGAATAAGGCTCAAAAGGGCAGGAAAAACTCATGATAATGCAATTACAACTTGACATATACAAGGGAGTCCTGGGGAAAAAGGGCAGCATAAAGGTCAAGAGGAGTATGAAGCTCTTGCTTAAAGTCATGGCGGTAGGTACTATACAAAGGACTCCCACACCCTAAAGGAAAAATGTCGGCATGGGCACCAAATGAAAAACATGATCTAACTAGGGTACCCATGTATGGTAAAGCTCTACCATTCATAACATATCACTTCTAAAAGCAGCAAGAAGGTTTTGTGACAAGATGGAATGGGTTCACACCTAAGGTTAAAATGAAATGGTCATAAGGTCATGCAAAATGAAAACAGATGTGAAACCTAACCTATATTCTAATTTAGACATCATACCTATAGTAGGCACGAATGGATCAAAGCTGCGGTCAAACCACACTCAAAACAGACTCCTACATCATCAAATTAGTTCAAATGTTCCAAAATGGTAAAAAACTATAGAAAGTGGGTAAAAATTTCAAACAATTCATATCATTTGAAATTTTTACCCAACATAGTGTATTTGAGCTCAGAACTTTCGAAGTGAATTCTGGGAGCATCGTCCGGCGGAATCTCTCCCCGTTTGATCCAGGTAGATTCTCATGCCCGCCTCTTCCTATTTCATGCATTTTTTTTGAATTTTCATGGTCCAATTAATTTTTCAAGCCATCCATAATTGTGCATTTCAGCCCATGTGGAAATCAGGGTTTTTTCCATGTATAGGGCTGACCATACATGGAAAAAACACCCAAACCCACGTACATACGTGGCTATTTTGAGAAGAGTCACATATAGGGTTGGAAACAAGGTTTTCAAAGGCAATAATTGATAAAATTTTGGTTTTTTGTGTAGGATGGTGTTAGAGTGGAGGGAAAGAGAGCATGGTGATGTGAAGGAGGTCGTGCAAGGTGTTCTTATGGCCCAACAAGCATTACGGGCATGTGATTTATACAAGTTTTGGTGTGTTGGCAGCCTGAGGGCCAAACCAAGACTACTCTAGCTGCTAGTGGATTACTAGGATCCAGAATCTGAGACATTTCAGATTGACAGGATGTCACTCAGCATTGAGGTTGAGGAGATATACTTTATCACTGGTTTGTCCCAATTATGAGAGATGGTGAATATCCGATCTCGTGGACCAGGAGGCAGGTTTTCTATTGATGAGTACATAGCTCTGTACTGCTTTCCGGAGATGGAAAAGGTTGGGAGTCAAATCCCGACAAACTCTATCTAGATTCTCAGACTGAAGGCCATACTATTAGCATTAGGTAGGATTTTGGGGTTAGCTTCACTCCACCAGGACTCGCAGCCAATGATGTTCTATACGATGGAGTGTATGAGACCTACAGTGTATCACTGGAGCACAACACTATTGAGCAAAATGAAATAACAACTCAGTGACTGCAAGATGGGCAGGGTGTGGAACTTTGGGTTTGGAAGCATACTGAGCATGTTATTCTTTGAGCGGGTACTAGGGCTAAGCCCTAGAGTGAATATTGTTCCACACAGAGTTCAGGATCCATCCCAATGACGTTGGGAAAATGTTATGCACAAACTAGGTGGAGGTAGGGTGGCTAACCCCTACCCAACAGACTTCTTTCCATGGTGGTGGAGACAGATCGTCACCATAGATGACTACCCCTATGAAGGGATAGACTTCCGCGAATATCCAGATATGTCGCTACCACCAAGAGAAGCTTATTATGACATAGGTAACGAATCCCAACCCACTTTTTAAGTTTTTGAATTTTTTTTTGTGTTTTTTGATATATTGACTCAAAAGACATATTTTTTTGTGGGACGACACATAGTGACAATTTTTCATGTGTATGCAGATGTAGGACCATGGTGGCTAGAAGGATTCCCTCATCATCGATGAAGGGGAAGAGGAGATGATATCATGGGTATAGATGCAGAGCGGACGCTCCAAAGCATTCACATGAACTTCATATGCTTGAAAAACAAGGTACCCATGGCACAAGTCGAGGACTTACCTGAGGCCATGCAGCGTCAGGTGGTTGGTGTTCCACGAACATGGCTTCAACTCTTTCGATGGCTAGCTAGAGCCGTAGTGCTATATCATGATCAGAACCCCCCTCCTCCTTAGGATTAGAGACCTGAGTGTGTTCATTTTTGTATGACCGTGTATTATATTTTGGTGGCTCAGAAGCCCCAATTTTGTATGACACATATGTATTATGACGTCACTTTTTGGATATTAATGAAAAACTTTTATGATGATCGATTTTATTTATATTTACATGTGTGAAAAAATGTATGTTTGTGATATGCTTATGGTTTATGAAACAAATGCCAATCTAACACATAGTTAGCATATGAGTCAGCAACTTGATTAAAAAATCTTGGAACATGAATGTATGTTATATTCTCAAACTATCATTCTAGCAATCTCACACGTAAGAATCTTCGTAATAATTTTGGATCCCTAATACGATACAAGTCGTTAAGTTGTGAAACCATTAGCTGTGAATCAAGACGTACCTCACGAGAATGAACACCATGTGAAATGGAATCATGCAATAACTCAATAATGGCACTATATTCAGCAAAATTGTTCAAAGAAGGCCGTAAACATATGCCTCCTGAAGACAATATTTGACCCGTAGGAGTATAAATCACCCAAGCAGCCGAAGTTGAGTTTTGTGTGTGGCGGCTAGAACCATCAGTGAATCCTATGTACACGGAAGACTCCATCGACATCTTCCATAAGAAATGAATGCTAATCTACAAACCTGATCACCATAAGAAAACCTAAGTATACAATGGAAAAAATGTACAATAATATACAACAATCAACCCTAGCTGAAGATCATGCATAGTATTTTTTGAGATAGAGCCCATTTCTAGGCTCCGCCAAGGCCGTCCCTTCATAATCAACCAGCTCATAAGCACCTTTCTCTAATACCCATTTAACCATGTAAGGACCATGCCACATGGGATTAAATTTCCCTGCCCCCAAGGATTCCTTAGCTTGATCCCACAAAAGGACCAAGTCACCTTCATTAAACCTCCTTGGACGGACATACTTATCATACTGGACCTTGACGCAATGCTTGTTAACCTCTAGAGCCACTAAGGCATCTCGGAGCTGCTCATCAAGCTGCTCTAAGTGGACCAAATGTTCTTCCAATGTAGAAGTGTCCGCTAAAAGCTCTACAGCTAGCTTCAGAGAAGGGATTTCGCATTCAATCGGTAAAACTGACTCCACTCCATGCAAAAGATGATATGGATAGAAACCGGTGGAAATATTAACCGCGGTTCTATAGGTCCACAAATCCAGATACAACATAATATGCCAATTGGTCTTACTCAGGGATGATTTTAAGGGAAAATTTTAGCCCAATGGCGAATTTTAAGGGTTACCCAAAAAAAAGTGGGCGAATTTTTATATTAAAATGTTTTTATTTTATTTAATAAATTCACCCATTGTTTATTTTATATATAGCTTCCCCAAGGTAAATCGCATTCATCCCGAAAGAGGGAAAAACTGGAAAATGAATATTAGCCCACAAAAATATTGATTTTTGCCCACATTCGCCCTAATTTTTCCGATTGGGAGGAGATATTTGCCCAAATTCACCCGATTTTTTCTGATTAAGAGGACAAATGAAGATGGTTCGCCGGATTTATGGATAATAGGTTGAAAAATTGGTATCTCGCCCAGGATTTATGGATAATACAATTAAAAATTTGGTATTTCGCCAGGATTTATGAATATTTCGGTAAACTGGTCTTACTTCGACCTCGATTGGGGTAAATTGGACATAGTTCGTCCTGGATTTGGATTTCTGGACAATTATTTGAGTAAATTGTGGACATTTAATCAATTGGGGAAGTTTTTTTATTGGATTTGGTCCATATTTGAGCAAAACATGGATAAATTTAGTCAAGTGAGGATATTTTTTACCTATATAATGGTGCAAGAGTCAGGCTCAACATCAAGCTTGATTTCTATTGCAAATTGGTCTTTACAGTGGCTGAGTGGATTCATGGAAAGCAATTTCACAAGGTTTCTTCTATTTGCAGGATTTTTACAGGTTAGTTTCTTGAATCTTCTTTAAATTATTTCTTTTCTGGTTTATAGCAGAAGGTTGAAGCTGAATCAACATGAAATTTTGCTAGTCTCAGACCATCACATGAAATTTTGCTAGTCTTCATTAATTTCTTTAATAGGTGCACCTTCTGTTAACTTAGAAAATGTTGGACTGACAGAAATTTGCCTCCTGCTACTCATAGTTGTTGAATCTGCAATACTAGCTGTATGAAATGTTCCACTTGGAATTGATCTTGTATCCTGTCCCTTTACTGATTGAATATGCCTCTGGAGCTTCAATTCATTCTCTTTTGTTTCAATTTTCTTTCTCAAGTTCTCCAAGTCAGTGCCACTGGGTTTAGTTATAGATGAACCTTAGTTATAGATGAGCCAGGATTAAAAGCATGTTTATGGCCAATTGAACCATTGTGGACAACAATAGGCTTTTTATTACAAGATGACTTCCAAGGTGGACCCTCTCCATACCCCATAAAATTCACCCCATAGACTTGCACTACACTTGACATGGTTGTACAAAATGCAGCTAACTACTTCTGCACCATAGCCATTTCCTTCCGCATCCCTGGGGTTTGTTGCGATGTTTTTGTAGCCATTTGTGAAGAAGCTACAAGTGATTGGCTTGCTCCCACTTGTATTTTCCCTTAATGATCCATTTTTCTCACTTTGATCCACTCTCTAGCTCTGTTCTTCATCCTCACTGTCACTATCTCCATCAGAGAATCTAACCACAAGGTTATCATATTTCTCTTCTGCTGCAGGAGATCTAATAGCAGGATGTAGATCTTGTAAACTGGATAAGAAGACATCATTTTCCTTACAGACACAGAATGGAATTGATTGTGCACTAGAAACTTGTAGTTGTGTCCCATTTCTACCAAACAAATTATTTTTGGAAATGAATTTCCAAGATGAGAGTGGGTGCAGCGGCGGCTCCTTTCTCTTCCTCTTCTTGTTGGGCATGGAAGCCATAGCCCTTGCTCTGAGTTCTTCAATGTCCATAGTGTCGAAATTGACTTCTACACTGAAATTCTTCGACTTGGAAAGTAAAAAACATAATTGGGGAGGTCACACCCTCTCTTACTCTTACCGTATGCTCTGCCATTCCCTATCCTCCCGCCTCTATCTTTGTTGGTCATTTTTTTCATCCATTTACCAATTGAGATGAGGTAGAAACAAGAAGCTCCGTGTCTTTGAGAGTTCCCCTGTCAACTACTTAATGTGTGGTGAGGGAAACACTAATTCCTAGTGGTTAATCCCCGGATCTTTCAATTTCTTCAAAATATGATATAAATCCATAGGAATTGTTGAAAATTTTCCAATTTTTGTTTGATTTCTTTGTGAAAATATGAAATTAATCCATGAGAATTTATAGTTTTTTTTTTAATTTGTTTTGTTGAAAATGCATCATATAGT
The DNA here is from genome assembly GCA_001517045.1 of Pseudotsuga menziesii. Lineage (NCBI taxonomy): Eukaryota > Viridiplantae > Streptophyta > Pinopsida > Pinales > Pinaceae > Pseudotsuga > Pseudotsuga menziesii. Next base: position 623,629 of record LPNX010780283.1, read on the forward strand.
TCACTATAAGTCAATATACATGTACATGATGCTTTTAAAATCCCCAACCGAAGAGTTGATACACAAATACTTCTACATTTTTTATACATATAAATCTAGGGGGGGTTCTTAAAATCATCACTGCCTGCATGTGAAACCAATCATGGCTGTGGCTCTAATATGATGGAATGAGTGGAGGTATCATGCCCATAGTTAGAAACATGGGATATATGGGAAAGGAGCTGAGGTAACATGCCTGCTCTGAGAACTTTTGTTGTGGGAGCATGCTTTCCTCATGGTTCTCATTCAAGAGTTGAGGGCATATGATTGCTTTGCTATGGGAGCTGACATGCCTCATAGGGCAAAGCAGTTGAAATTCCAAGCCTAGTTGAACCATGCAAATGGGATATGGTCTTTGTTGGGAATTATATGACTAGGAAAGTTCCCTGAAGTAGTATTGCAATGCTACCTAATTTTCAAGAACCCTTAGTCTGAAGACTCTGAACTACATTGCGATTTGCATAGTTCTAAGTGGGATAACCTACAAGTCGCTGCATGGCTGAATATTCCCTTTGTCAAAAAGGATCTGTCTGACATATTAGTAACTGGTCACCCCACTACCCTTACATATCCCTATTTTTTTTGTTGAGCCTTTGATTGTGCTTCCACACAGTTTGGGGGTCCTAAGGAAAGAATAATTTCATGGGCAAGGTTGGGTGGAAATCGGAGGGTAATTTAAGAGTTGTCTAGGGAAGGAATTGGATATAGCAATTCATCCAATGGGGCTAGTTGACCAAGTGCAGGTATAATCTATTATATTTTCTTGTATATCAAACTGATTTTCGTAATTTTTTTGATAAGTTGTTAATGAACTAGTATGACAGACTATTGGAGATGCCACGTGTATCTATGGTTGTTAAGAGGAAGCTTTGCTGGTATGAATGGCCATGGGATTTATTTTACCTCTACTAAAATAAAAATGGCCATAAACTTGATGATTGAAAGAGCTGGTGAATTATAGCTCTAAAATCTTGGTAAAAGAGGACTAGGGATGAGACCTATCACTATATATTGTCTTTTCATTATTGTTTCTGGGAAATATTTTCTAAAATTGTCAATGATATATGTTGGTTTAGTTCATGAAGCTTAGACAACAATTCCTGTGTTTTTATGATATTCTGGATTGAGTTACTCTGTTGTCTTTTCTGGAGTTATGGCAGCAAATTAGAAATGTTAGTCTCAATATGTTTGTTATATGAAATCATACTTCCATGCTTAATTGGTGGATTTTCAGTTTTCTAAACCAGTGTGATTGTGAGGAATTTATTTTCTTACAAAGCTATTCTCGTTGAAACCATGATTGTTGGTAAAGTTGGGAATATAACCTACTTAGAAAAAGGAAACTCTGTTTATGGCAATTGTGAAGACATTTAGTAGGTGAATTGATGCAGAATCAGTTTGTTGTTGGAATTTCTGGTAACGGGTAAATTTCTGTTTGTGAATACTGAAAATAGGTATTAGAGTTGTTAACCGCTATTTGTGACTCAAAAAAAATTATATGTATATTGTTGTAGCTTGAGATTAGTATATTACTGATACATGAGGTATGTATTGACCATGGAATGCAAAATTCATGCCTATGTTTCACTACATGTTTGAATAAACAACCATTGGGATTATATCGATGGCATCAGCTTCTTTTGATGGCATTATAACTCAACGAAATCTCTTCTCCCTCTTGGTTGTGTGATTTCTGCTTATACCACGAATTTAATTGATGGGTATTGACTATGTTAATTTGATATGTAATTTTCCTTGTCTTAACTAACTGAAAAGTTAATCTAATCAATGGATGTTAGCAATCCACCCTACTGAAATGATGGAGACCTCACCAGAGGATGGCATCTCCAACTATGTCGTCCTCTACCTATATGTGGGGGTTTCTATCTCATTGGGTGTGATTTTGTATAAGCCGTGGCAGTCTGTAACATGCTCAAATAGAGGCAGCGATCTCACTCCACATAAGCAGAATCCTTTAATGGCAGAATTTGTTTGTGTTGATTTTTTCTGGGTTGCTGGCCTACTGTTTGACAGAAAGCTTAACCATATATATCCCATTTTATTTATCTTAAATATGCAACTTGCAAGCTGCAATTGGATTTCCAGCTAAGGTATTGGACAACATGCTAAGGGTTTGGATTTAGATTTCTTCCTTTTCAAAATCTCTGTGGTGATTGTGGGCAATGGAGTACAACTCTATAAATGGAAAACATAATAATGAAGCTTCTATGGGCATGTATTTTCAAATTTAAGTTTTAACTTAGAAAATCGATTTGATGATGGTAAATTGTTGTTCTTGTGGGCATTACTTTCAGAGTTTAATTTCTCTTTGCAAATTAATTTGGGGATGAGTTTAAGTGACCATTTATTGAGTCACTAAAGTTGGCATCTATTTGTTTGCAAATGCATTTACTGTGTCTGCTGTTGAGATTTTCCCTGAAATACCTTTTGGACCTTCTCTGTAGAAGAATGATTATCGTTCCTATTTGTGATGGTTGAAAAAGTCCCACTATTCAAGAGCTGATGCTTTTGGAGTTGGTTGTTGCAACATATTCAAAGATTTGTTCATCAAAAGGGAACCCCCCTATAGAGTTTCTTCAGGTTTTTCCTACTGATTATGTACGAATGCCCCTTTTTCATTTTTAGAACTTATAAATTAAAAGAGAGCATCAATTTTCTGAACAAAATGGTGCCCAGCTTTTATAGGGTCCTATTCTTCCTCTTCCCTTCTTACTTGCTCTGCAGCAAAAGGAAATGCGTTTAGGGTCTATTGGTGAGTCTCCAACATCAGAGTGTGAAAAAATAAAGGATTAGTGTCGATTCATGTTGAATACACTTGAGAATATTAAGAAATCTGATTTGATTCCTCAAGTTGATGGCTCTACCATTGTCTCTCTTGCCAATGACAAAGATATCTAGTATTGCAAGCAAGATTTGAAGGAAGACAAGTATTTGCTTCTCCATGAGGTTGGGTGAAAAATGATTGTTAATAGATTTATTAATGCTGAAGAGGTTGGGTGCAAAATGATTGTTGATAGAAAAATGCATGATAAGTTTGTTGGCAGGGCATGATGCAATTTCCAATCTAAAAATTAAGTAACAAGGCCAGTGATGTCTGAGTTAGATCATAGCATCTTCTACACAGATCTGGGAGCACAACTCCTTTAAAATCCCATCATAAGGACTGTAACATTGCTTCCTCACAGATTGAGAAAAACACCTCATTTTGATATCTACTATTTGTGAACCTCCTTAGTAATGACTGTGTGCGTGAAAATATGGTTTGTAGTATGGTACTCCAAGTAGAAATTTGCATGTCCTTTGGCCCTTAGTCACCTTCTTTCAAGTTTGTTACTCTTCATATATAAACTAGTTACATATCCTTGTATCAAGGGTAAATTATAACCACTTCTTATTCTCAGGAAACATTCTAGGTGGAAAAGAGTCATGGATAATGTTTTATGTAATCTTCATTACCATGTTGGTAAACTCAGTATAATTGGCCTTGTTAGGTATTCTTAGAATTCGATTACTCCAATTATGTATTGGAATTGGGATACCATTTTCATATGTCATTTTCAACTTTAAACACTTGTAGTGCTCAAAGTTCCGATATAAAAACAAGTGAAAAATATAGGAGGGATATCTAAACATCCCGGTGAATGTAAACTCTTCTATTTGTTCATGGATTATTTGGATTAAGAAATTATAGAGATCAGGAAGCTAGTGAAGGTGATCTTAAGAGGGTAATTTTATCACACTAATGTTTCTTCCAGATATACCTACAGGATACTGTGACTGTCAAGTAATTTTTTTAATTGTTTTGAAATTTGGCGTATAATATCATGCCAATCCCTAAGAAATCAGAGACTTGGATCTGGTTATCTCATGGTTTAAGTTTCTGGAAAATGTATAATATTCAACTTATCTAATTATCCAACAATTAGAAATCCCAAGTCCATCATTCCAAATTATCCAAGATTCACAAGCAGGACACAAAATGGTCTACCCATCAGTCCATTTCTTCTTGTTCTACCTATGGAAGTAAGTATCATGGTTATACTTTGCCTCACTTCATGGGACCTGTCTAATTCAAAGAGGCTTGTAACAAGGGTTTTATCCATATCATTACAATAATGAAATGGGTTGAGTGTGTGCTTTCAACATGTATTATTATAGGATTTGTGTTTTTTCTATGATCCACTCACCCAATACTTCAACCAATATCATACAACCACACAGAAGAGAAGCATACATTCTATAGATTACAGCAACATACCCTGTAGATTCCCAAATCAGGTGCACAATAGGTGGTAAACTCATAAGATTATTTCAATGCGTACACATTCACAGTGTTGTGAAAGTCAAATCAAAATCATAAGTGTTGTAGTTGATAGATTCAAATTCAAGGCACAAGATTAAAGGAAAAATTACAGAGTATGTCAACAAATTTTGTTCAACTCTAGTTCACCATTTTTTAGGTTGTTCACATTTCTAATCATAACATAATGTGAAGACGATTAGCAAGGCCAACAATAATAATGCATAATAAGTTTTCCAAATACAATCCATTACAAATACCATCTGGTAAAATTTCTACTACAGCTAGAAAGAAAAGTACATCAATGTATGTTCAATTTTCTGTGCATAACCTTTCTACTCATTTTCCTTGAACATAATCCACACATTCCAGAGATCATAAATTGAAATTATTCCTCATACAGAACAGTTTTTAGAATAAGAAAAAGGGAAATATAATTATTTTCTTTTTCTTTAATAAAAAAATGTTCCAATGTAGTTGAATATGGGGAGTTTGATTTCCTCCCAAATTTAGGTTGTTCTACTATAGAATGCCACCTCCGTACTGGGCTATGAGGCTTTTGATTTCCTCCCAATTTTAGGTTGTTTTGCTATAGAATGCCACACCTGTATTGGGCTATGAGGCTGCCCATGAGGAAAAAGTGTCAAATTTTCAAGCTACTAAAGCCCCCAAAACATCAACTAAGAGGTTATCATTGGATGCTATTCTATCTTTCAACTATCACAATTCCTGGCACTCTTTATGTTTCTCTAAGGTATGGGTTATGTTTATATTGTATTTAGGATGAGCTTTTGTGTTCTTGAGCTCTATTTTTCTGTATTTAGGATGAGCTTTTGTGTTCTTGAGCTCTATTTAGGATAATTTTCCCATAGGTTGGAGTGACTTGGAACCCTTCTACATATTTAGGGGCATTTAGAAATTCCATGGAACCCTCTCTTTGCACACATGTTGAGGCTACTTTATACTGGAAGGAGGAAGACTAACGTTATTTAGGGAAGCCTTTTAATGATTAGATGTGAACCCTTCATCACATTTAAGGGTCATAAGATGGCATGGTGGCACATATTCCCACTAATTGATATAGTGAACACCCTATGCAAATAGGGGGGTAACAAGAGGAAACCCTAGGAAAAATTTCCTAGCCTGTCACCCTAGGGATGCCTAATGTTTGGTACTAGGTTTGAAATTTGCAACTAGGATCCAAGGTACATAAGAATCAATTTTCCTTGGCTGATCTCCTAGTTAATCGCATCAACAAATCATATGATCTTGTTTACATGTTCTTTGTATGAATTCCCCGACTGTATTTCATCATCTACCAATTCAGGTACTCCTTGCATCATGAATTGATGTTGACAATAAATAAATCCCATGGTAATTTTTTTATGGCAAGTAACTAGAATCATTTTTCTGTTACAAAAAGCAACACTTACGGCATAAATTAAAGTGTTGAAGTGATTGCATAGAGTATAAAATGGCATTTGGTTAAGAATTTGAACATGAAAATAATTTTGTAACACACTTGTATAATTATTAGGAGATTGAGGATGTGATTAGATTAAGAACTATAGAAGGAGCTTTGTGTCCATGTCTAACATGTGTATCACTCATGTGAGGGTGATTCAACAATTTGCATAGTTTTTCATTTCATGATTTATAAGGCAGAGTAACTAGTAGTCAGACAGCCTATCTTCAAGGACCATCACACATTAAGTGGTAGGAAATTGATATATGAGGAAACAAATATGGTAAGGACCAGAAAGTGTGTTTTCTTCTTTTCTAAATCATTATTCCTTTCATTAGAAGTGTGTTTTCTTCTTTTCTAAATCATTATTCTTGTGATGTTTAAAAAAAAAATTAGTTATTCCCTTTTACACAAATTAATAGAAATTTGTAGATTACTTATTAAAACGTGTACTCATTTTTAATTTCATTTATCATCATAGGGGGCCTCTTGTACCATAAAACTTAGAACTAGCCAGACTTAAATTTTAGATGATTTTTACTGTTATTTATGCTCAGAGACTAGAGTTGGGTTTTGATGGTACTTCTACTTTCAATATCAACCTAGAATTTGCTATAGCCATCTGGTCATTGCTTTTCAGTGGCTGCAATATGACTTTTGGCTGCTCAAAACTGCCTAGATTTGAGTACTAGGGAATTTTTTATGGTAGAATTAAACTCAGAACCCAAGATGAAGAGTGTTTACTGTAAGTTTTAAACCTGTGAAGAGAAGCAAAGCATACAGATTCTTTTAAGCAAAATAGAGATCACAACACATCAGTCACACGTAAACATAGAGATTTACCCTGGAAACCCTTAACTGGGAAAACTAGAAAAACTTGGAGCCACACCTCGTATTTTATCTTCATTACCTTATGAAATCCTCACAATACAAAATATAAGTATTCCGCAACATCCAAATACCCTAATCCGTTAACCCAAATTAGAAAAAGAATCCAATCCCTTAACCTGGATTAAGTTACATATTTTTAGACAAATTCTAAAAATAGCCACAAACATCTATAAATAGCCATAAAATATATAAATAGCCAAAAAAGTTTGCTTACTGTGCTTGAATCAGAAACGACCTAATGACCATTTTCGAATGGAAATAGGGCCTACAGCCTGTTTCTGTCAAAGGTGCCTTTGGGATCACTGAGTTGCAGTGCTGACATGCGCACCTCCCCTCCATAGGCACATGCAAAGGATATAATATATACCCAACATTCTCTCACTTGTTGTTTCCTTTGCATAGCAATGAGTCATGTACTCATAAAGTCACAGGTTCAGGGCATCAATGCCCATAGATTATCTACACCAAGAGAAATTCTCTGTACTAACAGACTTTGTTAATGAGTTTGCAACATTTTTCATGGTGTCAACCTTCTCTAGCAGCACCTCCTTTTCTTCAACCATATCTCTCACAAAGTGATATTGCACATCAATATTCTTTGTCTTAGCATGATAAGCAGGGTTCTTTGCCAGGAAGATTGCACTTTGGCTATCACATTCTAACCTTACACCTTTCTATACAAACCCAATACCCGAACACAATCTTTGCAACCACACAGCTTCTTTGCTTGCATGAGTGGTGTTTTCGCCTTACACACACCTGGGTCACATGGCAGAAATCTTCAAGCCACTCGGTGTGTCCTTTGGGGCAAGTCTCGAGTCAAGGCTGTCACCTTGTTCTTGACTCCTTCGTTTAGGCTCAACTCCTAACGAAGCCAAGGGGGGTAGACCCTATTAAGTTACTAAGGATAATTACTTAGTATGGTGATGTTAAATTGAATGAGTTACTTAGGAGTTTGAAATTTAACTATAGACAATCAAAGATGACAAGATACAAAAAATGAACACACGAAAGCACAATGCTGAGACACAATATATATATATATAAAGCAAGAAAATAACCGGTGCCTTAGAATGGAGTAAAAAAATAAGATCAATGTACCTTCATGTGCTTGGAGTGAATGTTTTACGATTGCCTCTTGGTACATTTTAAGTTAAATTTGAAGTGTGAGTTGATTAAAATTAGGCGAAGGGGTGGACTCCAGATATACCCGAGAGTACTTGGAGTATGTCCAAAACTAAACCTTCACGGCTACCCACAAGGAATATGTGGGTTGAATGGAGTATCTGGGGCTATTGTTCATAACGCACCCGTTAGGGTGTGACAGAGATCGGTGCCCCGAGGTCACTTTTCAGAAGTTCCCACTTCCTTTGGGTATTTTGCCATCGTGATGGTTTGATCTAGGTGTTGTATTTTCACCTGTTGGTTTGTTAATTTGGGAGAGTGAGTCCTAATTATACTAGTCACTCAAGTTATTTTGATACAACTTGACTAATCGGACGAACCGCAGCCAAGTGCAGAGCATACACACCAGAGTCTTGTCAATTTTAGTAAATTTTATAATGGGTGTTCTTGTTTAAAAGAAAACCCTCCAGGAACCTCTTTCGATCCAAGTGGATCTCAATCAGGGAATCAAGGAGGGGTTAATTTTATAATAGCTGAAAAACAAATGACAGAAGAGAAAATAGACACACAATTTTGGTTTTCTAATTAGTCCTACCACGAATCTCTTTCCCCTTTTGGGTCAATTGGGAAGTCATGGGGTAAGTATTAAGATTACTTTGAAATATCAAATATGGAATATGAAACTGATAATGAATTAAATTATACTACCCTTCATATTATAGCTACGCTATATTTAAAAAAGATGAATGAAAAGTGAAAAAAGGACACAGACACAAATACCCCCAAGGGGGATGGGGAATGGGCTCGAAAGAGCCTATTCAAAAAATATTTTTATTAAAACTGGTTAAAATATCAGAGAACTGATATAATTCCTCTTGATCCTTATACGGAGTGAAATCAAGAGCTTACAAAGTGCGAAAATTAAAGGTTTTAGTCAAATGGGAGACCCCTGGGGGGATTTGAACGCTCTTGAGGCCACTTCCAAATAGAAGATTCCTTTATTTTATGTCAAACATGATAAAAAAAAGAAAGCATATTAGACTGAAATATGCCAAAAATCACTTTGAAAGTACCTTTGGGTCAGCTCACTTTTAACCAAAAAAAGGTAAGCTGAAAACTAGTTAAAAGGGTAAAACAGGAACCAAGGAAAGCAGGCTTTCCTTGGGATCTTGGCTTGCCTTTTGGGAAGCCAATAAGATGTGCAATTTTATTGCAGAATATTAAATTTTAACGTATAGAAAAGGAAACTACCTTAACAGCAAGCTACGAATTTTCATTAAAATGCTTGCGAAAATATGGTAATTTCAGCTAGATCTCTTAAAATGTAACTTTATATGCAAAAAAAAACTAAGATATAGACTTAGGAAGGGATATTAATAACTATATATATGTGTAATTTTATTAATGAGACATATTTGAGCAATAAGAGACCTTAATAGTAACCAGTTTGAAGAAAATTTAAGATTTTTCAAGGAGGAAAAGGGGAAGAGAAGCGCTTGTTGTTGAAGCAGATCTGCAAAGGAAACTTGGTAGTGAAGCACCAAGGGGCATGATATTAGAAATATCTGTTGGAAACCAATGGAATCAAACCTGAAACATAGATCTTCCAGTCACGGCAAACATGTAAGCTACACAACAAATCCTGCAAACAGAACCATTAAATCTGAAGATACATATGAGAAGTACATGATACAGCATGCAAATAATCTTATTTAGCATACAGGTATTAGCTCATTCAAACATATGCAGTAAAATAGAATTAAGTAAGATTACTTACAATTATCTATCCCTATGATTTCAATAACCATTCAGGCAGACAACAGTTAAGTGCAAAAAAATGAAAAAATAGCAGTTTCACCTCGAATGCAGCATGATAATGATAATCCACACATGAAAGGTACTCCACAATTGATCCTCCAAAGTTTCTCTTTATTTCAACAAATGATGATCAATACACAATTACAATGGTAAACCCTTCAATCTAGCTCTAACTATCTTAGAAGAGGGAGCCTTAGCCAGGATATATACAAAATACAGGACATCCAGCCCAGGGGAGGGCACAATTCCTCATGGAATCAGATGAAATCAGCTGATGGAGAGTCAATCAATGCAGAACTGAAGCTGAACTGAGCCTACTTGTCAACCGGGGGCTTGATTGAGCTGACACATCAACCCATACACCGACACATCAGTCCACAGAGCATCCAGGAGGGTCCAAACATGTGGAGGAGAGAGAGAGAGGGTGTGATTCCCCATGAAGATAGTTGAAGATCAACTCTGGATTTGATTTGATCACCTCCTTCAGTCAAGGATTTGTCAGATCCAGTCAATCTGCTATAGATCTGACTGATTTCAATCAAATCGGCTGAGAATCCACTGATTTCTGATTTTGGATTTGCTCCATTATTCATCAATTTATTAATTAAAATAATCAATAATTGATTTTTGGGGCTTTCTGACCTGAGTGATGGAAAATCACTCAAAACTAGGAAATAGTGGGTCCATGGGTTTACATGGTGCTCTTAGCTTGAAAATGATCACCTACATGACTGAAACTGATTATTTGGCCCACTTTTATTACAAAATCAATTTTTCCAATTAAACTATTAAAAAATAGCCTAAGTTTTGGAAAAATTAATTTTTTAATAAAAAACACTGAAAAAACTAAAAAATTGAAAAATTGAAAAACACCTAGGGGGACTTAGACATGTTCATATGACTCTATCATGATGTCTAGCATGCTTATACATTGACACATAGACTCTAATAACCTCAATAGGCCTAAATGCCAAGTCGACCACCCCAACTTTGGAGGTATGGAGTGAAAAACTCAGAAATTATTAGTCGTTTATTCAACAACCAATAATAACCAAGGGAAAAAAAACCCTAGGCTGATCGGATTGACAGATAAAGTCTAAGAGACGGAGTCTTTTACAGACACTATCATGCTAGAACATTTATTACAACTCCCCCATGGGGTATGAACATGTGATATAGTACAACAAGAACTTCCCATAAGTACTTCCACGGGTCTTCTGAAGTCCGAACAAGTTAACCCTGTCCGGTTCACTAGGCTCACTTGATAAAAAACCACTAAGTATAACTTAGGTGCACTTCCCAGAAGTACTTCCATGGGTCTTTTGAAGTCTGAACAAGTTAACCCTGTCTGGTTCACCAGGATCACTTGATAAAAAACCACTAAGTATAACTTAGGTGGTAATAAATGGCTACCATGTATTCAGCTTCTGTAGTTGAGAGTGCAACTACAGCTTGTCTCTTGCTCATCCAACTGATAGCTCCTCCAAATAGGTTTAACACATACCTACTTGTAGATCTTCTATGATCAAGGTCTCCAGCCCAGTCTGCATCAACAAATCCATGTACATTTATTACTATGTCTGGTCCAGGCCTTCCTTGGTAGCAGATTGCATAATCTATGGTGCCACGCAAATATCTAAAGACCCTCTTTATAGCTGTCCAATGCTCCTTTCTTGGTTTTGACATATATCTGCTCAAAACTTCCACTGCATGAGCAATGTTTGGTCTTGTACAGACCATTGCATACAACAAACTACCAACTATACTCGCATATGGAACCTGTGACATGTCTTCTTCTTCTTCCTATGTCTTGGGACATTTCTCTACAGATAACTTTACACCTACAGGAATAGGAACCTTGATCGGATTTCTTTCCTGCATGTTAAATCTTTGTAGTACAGTCTCAACATATTTTCTTTGATTTAAACTTATCATTTTGTTTGCACAATCTCTTCTTATCTCCATTCCCAGAATGAAGTTTGTACCACTGAGATCTTTCATATCAAATTTAGAGGACAGTTGAGACTTCACCTCCTTTATAAAATATTTGTTGTTTCCAATCAACAACATGTCATCAACATACAGAACTATGTTAATGAAGTGATCACCAACCTGTTTGGAATATACACATTGATCAGCTTTGCTTCTCACAAACCCCAATCCAAGTATGTATGTGTCAAACTTTTGGTACCACATCCTTGGATATTGCTTTAGACCATAAAGGGACTTCTTTAGTTTACATACCAACTCATTCTTTCCCTTTACTATGAACCCTTCTAGTTGTTTCATGTATATTTCTTCTTCCAAATCCCCATGTAAGAATCTTGTCTTCGCATCCATCTTCTCTACTTCAAGATCAAAAGCAGCAACAATAGAAAGAAGAAATCTAATAGAAGTTAATTTTGCAACTAGAGAAAATATTTCACTAAAATCAATCCCCTCTATCTGAGAATATCCCTTTGCCACCAAGAGGGATTTATACTTATCCACTTTACCTTCTGCATTCAACTTCTTTTTAAATAGCCATTTTTTCCCAATGGCTTTTCTCCCAGCTAGTAACTGGACTAGATGCCAAGCTTCATTTTTGTCCAAGGAATCCATTTCTTCATCCATGGCCTTTTTCCAGAGATCACTATCCTTTGAATCAACAGCTTCCTTCACATTTCTAGGATCATCATCAGTAATATACATAGCAAAATGAGAAGGAAAATCAAGAGGGGAATACCTTTCTGGTTTCCTTATTTCTCGAGCTGATCTCCTCAAAACTGGAGTATGAGGTTCTTCTTCTTCTGATTCTACTTCTTCTATTGAGTTAGATTCTTCACCTTCTAACTTAAACTCTATTTTCTCTGGTTCCTTTTCCATTGGATTCACTTCCTGTCTGGGGACTTCTTTGACCTCTCGAAATGGAACATCTCGACTGTAAACAGTCTTCTTAGTTATAGGATTCCAAAGCTTATACCCTTTCATACCATCTTTATATCCAATAAAGATACACTTCTCAACTTTGTTATCCAACTTGCTCCTTTTCTCCTTTGGAACATGTACATAAGTATCACAACCAAAAACTTTTAGATGCTTAATAGAGGGTTTCTTACCAGTCCATACCTCTTGTGGAGTTTTATCAATCAATGTTGATGTGGGGTGATCGGTTTACCAAGTAACATGTTGTCTCCACTGCTTCTGCTCAGAATTCTTGTCATATCCCATCACTGCTTAGCATGCTCCTTTCCTTTTCCATCAACGTCCTATTCATTCTCTCAGCAACTCCATTCTGTTGAGGTGTGTATGGAGTAGTCTTTTGCCTTTCTATTCCACACTTCTTACAAAAGTCCTCAAATTCATTCCCACAGAACTCTCCACCATTATCTGTCCTCAACACCTTTATTTTATTTTATGACTGATTTTCTATGAGAGCCCTAAATTCTTAGACTTGGAAAATACTTCAGATTTATTTTGAAGGAAATAAATCCATTTGTTCCTCAATAAATCATCTATAAATGAAACATAATACATAGATTTTCCTAATGATGGAACATGAACAAGTCCAAACACATCACTATGTATTATTTCTAGAATTCCCTTTGCACTTGTAGCTCCAGATGCAATTCTCACTCGGTTTTGTTTTCCATATATGCAATGTTCACAGAAATCAAAATCCAGAGTGCAATCAGGCATACCTTCAACCATACCTTTACCTTGTAATGCTCGAAGTCCCTTTTCTCCGATATGCCCCATTATTTGATGCCACAACATTGTCTTTCCTCCTGATGCAGTCATGGTTTTATCATCTTTACCTCCTTCCTCCAGCACAACAGAATTGTTACATTCATCAATGATGGTTTTTCCCAATAGTTTGTACAAAGTTCCATATTGAACTCCCCGCATCAATACCATTTATCCTTGAACCATTTTGCAACCACCATCTCCACACACAGTCTTTACACTTGCAACATCCATCTTTCTGACAGATATCAAGTTTCTTGCTAGATTTAGAATGTGTAGCACTCCAGGTAGAGTTCTAATCCTTCCATCCTTCAGTTTTAGCTTGACTCTACCACATCCAATGATACTGGCTGGTGCATCATCCCCCAAGTACACATCTCCTCCATTGTACTTTTAATATTCACAGAACCACTCCCTATGAGGGGTCATATGACATGACACACCTGAGTCAATCAGCCATGTATCACGTTCTGAAGGATTACCCATGGAAGTTGGGTACACATCCCCTCCTTCTTCTGAGGAGTTCTTCACCTCTGTGGAAGGGGTATCCTCATATTCCATTTCTTTCTCAACATTCTTAGATCTGCAATCCTTTTTATAGTGCCTAGCTTTACCACATTTCCAACAATTCCTTATTCCTTTTCCTGGGGATTTAGATCTACCCTTATATTTAGATCTTCCCCCAGATCCTTTATTTTTGTTTCTCTCCTGGGGGCGACCTGTCACAGACAAGGAATCCATGTTATGATTATCCATGGTTTTTCACCTCATCTCTTCTGATAGTAGGGATGATACAATTTCATCAAATTTTAAGGTCGCCTGGCTAGAACTACCTATTGCAAGAATTAGGTTGTCCCAGGAATCCGGCAAAGAACACAATAATGTAAAACATTTATCTTCTTCAGCCATTTTAATACCAACAGAGGTTATCTAACTTACCAGAGTATTGTAGACATTCAAATGCTCTGTTATAGTGTCATTCTAGTCCATTTTGAGGTGAAACAACTTCTTTTGCAGAAACAACTTGTTCATAATGGATTTTGATTGATACAAACTCCCTAGTTTTGCCCATAGCTTTACTGCACTATCTTCACCAGATACATTCAACAACACAAAATATGATAAGCATAATCATATTGTACTCCTCTCCCTTCTTTCTAATTTATCCCAATCTTCTTGTGACGTTGCAGCGGGTTTCGTACCCGGATCCATATCAATCCACTGTTCCCGATCTACCAGAAGATCCTCCATTTTGAGCTTCCATAGCTCTAAATTCTAGCCATTAAATTTCTTGATCTCGATTCTTGAAGTGCTCACCATTCTCTTTCAATGCACAAATCAACACTTCAAAGCTCCCATTGAACCCAGATTTATCATAGACCCGAGATCTATCAACCGCGTCGAACCCTTAGCAGCAAATGCGTCACCCTGGTGCCAAAATCGAGCTCTGATACCACATGTAAGTTTTAAACATGTGCAAAGAAGCAAAGCATATAGATTCTTTTAAGAAAAATAGATATCACAACACATCAGTAACACATAAACACAGAGATTTACCCTGGAAACCCCTAATCGGGAAAACCAGAAAAACCTTGGAGCCACACCTCCTATTTTCTCTTCATTACCTTATGAAATCCTCACAATACAAAATATAGGTATTCCGCAACATCCAAATACCCTAATCCATTAACCCAGATTAGAAAAAGAATCCAATCCCTTAATTGGGATTAAGTTGCATATTTTTAGACAAATTCTAAAAATAGCCACAAACAGCTATAAATAGCCATAAAATCTATAAATAGCCAAAAAAATTTGCTCACTACGCTCGCATCGAAAACGGCCTAACGACCATTTTCGTCAAAGGTGCCTTTGGGATCACCGAGCTGCAGCGTTGGCATGCACACCTCCCCTCCATACGCACATGCAAAGGATATAACATATACCCAACATTTACCTCATGAATGATTCCCAAAATTGGTACAGGTCTCTTTTCAATGTTTTCATGACTAGAAAGCGCCTAAAATTAGGGATTTAGGACTGCTTGTTGTTGTTATTCATGCCTAGATATTAAAGTAAATATGACAGGCTCGATCTCTACATTGTATGACAGGCTCAGAAAATTAAATAAGAAACAAAGTGATTTTCTATATGAAGTCTTTGAGTTGAATAACAGTGAAAATTGAATCTATTAGCTTGTTTTAATCTGATGGAAGAGTAAGTCATCTGTGTAAATGTTTATCTTACATGGAATTGAATTTGAGTTTAGAAATCAAAATCCATATAATCAATGGGAATCTATAAACATGAGAATTGTGTGCGTAGATGCTGAAGGGATTATACGCATAGAATCTATGTTACGTGTAGTGATTGATATTATGCTCGACATTGTTACTCTAATTTATATACATTGTTAGCTTTGTATAACAAATAAAATATGAAGGATAAGTGTTCTATCTAATGTGTTTTGATGACAATAGAGCATCTCAGTTTCCTTTTCAAAAGGATAGGTTATGCTAAATACATAGATTCATTTAGTGGATCTTTCAAAAGCTAGGAATTTTGGCTAAATATACAAAGGATCATTTGCAAGTTGTACAACTTGGGCTTAGAATTCATTGATATATTATTCGTTTCTTTGTTGATGTGATGTCAATGCTTGTTATTTCAAGTTGGTGAATAAGAAAATATAGAAATTGTGTTAAAAATGGGGCATTATATACCTATTCAGTACACGCCATTGGAGACATTTGTCATCATATAAGGCAATGATCCTTTATGTTACATAGAACAAAGTCTACATATATGTATGTCATGAATGTTGGGATTTTACGACATGATGTATGTCATTCTTGTTTGAATTCTGTGGATTGCTTGCCAAAAGAATAATGTGGAGCATAATCTCTGATTCTATTAGTTTATTGGTTTGTCAAGATTCAGGTCCCCACATGTCCGCTGGACTATTAAGGGACGAGATAATAAGTGGAGTCCCCACTTGCCCTGAATCTAGTCAGTGCAGTTGTGTTTCATTGAAACCTTCCAGTTGTATTAGTGTTATACCTCCTTCGGGGAAAGAGTCAATGAAAGAGTCAATTAAAAGTTATTGAAAGAGTCAATGTAAACACTCATTGTAAGTCAGGTCAATATAAATTTATAATGTCCCATTGTATTAATTTTATATCATTTTTGTCATGCAGGCTTCACTTTTGGTTTCTATATCGATTTGGAATTTCAATTTTGGAATATTAAGTAAGATGTCAAACATGGATTGTGGAAAGAAAAATAAAACATCAAAACAAAAGGATGTAATATCATATTTTCAAAAGCCTCAGTCCAATAATCCACATCCTATTCATGCTTCAAGCTCTCTTGAGCAAGGTATCAGTGAGAGAGATGTCAACACTTTTGAGAATGCATATACAACCCAGACAATGGATGGTAGAGTACATTCCTCTAATGATCAAAGTGAGACAAATGCATTTCCATCTGAAATTAGTAGTTCAAATGTTGAAGATTTTTCATTGCAAGGTGACACAGTGCATTCACAGAAAAGGAAAAAGGACCAATGGGATGCAGGGAGTAAATTCAAAGTTGATTGGATCTCAAGATACCCATTTATTGAACCAATACCTCAAGCAAATGAGAATGAGACCTCACGAGAAGTTAAATGCATTTCATGTAGTTGGAAACTTGGCAAGGTAGTGAATTTACATATGAAGTTAGACACAATCGAGAAGCATGTTGGGAAGGTGTATGATAAGAAAACTGCCAATGATGAGAATAAATCTACTGCTAGATGGAAATCTGTTAGCGAATGTCGACATTTCCAATTTGAAGTGGAATATAATGAATTCTTACTAAATAAGAAAAAACTCGAGGAAATTGGAGGAACCATCAAATCTCAATTTGGAAAGATGATGGAAACACATTTGTTATCAAAGACAATACAATTAAGCACTGTATTTCACCTCCTATCCAATGGTCGTCCTATGACAGATTATCCAAAAATGACGAAATATCTATCTTTTATTCAAGTGCCAAATTTTCCATCTTCTCATTGGCCTTTATCGAGTGGGTGGGAATGGGGAAAATATCTAGCTCAAGTAGAAAAGGACGATATGAAAGAGAAGATTGCAAATGCTACATTTTTGTCACTGTCTTTGGATGAAGTTACGGCTATTGATAATACTTCATGGATTTGCATGAGAATTTATATGGTTAATGACCATATCAGGCATTCCTATCTACTTGGAATTCATAAAATGACCAAAAGTTCTACAGCAGAAAATATTTATGAACTTGTTATTGGTGGTATGGATCATTCCATGATTGCAAAAAAGTTAGTATGTGTTGGAGCAAATGGAGCATCATTAATGCAAGGACAAAGGAATGGCCTTTGTGATAGAATGAAACTCTCAGCTTCACCATATATGCTCAGTATTCATTGTATGGCTCACAGGATGAATCTTGCATTTAAAATAGTGAGAAACTTTTCATTGGTTTCAAAGGTAGAATATCTTGTATGTGAGGTTCATGCATACTTTTGTCAGAGTCCCAAACAATTTTTAGAGTTTAAATTTTTTTCTGATGGTGTTACAAATGGAAAAAAACTATTAAAAGATGTTGATATAAGATGGATATCATTGAAGGGATCAGCTGAAAGACTATTCAATGAATGTGCATCCTTGGTAGGGGTGATGTATGAACATCGCTCAAGTGTAGAAAAAGCTCAAACTCTTCTATTTCTACTAACTGATATAGAGACATTATTAACATTGGCTGGAGTTCTTCCTATGATTCATGAAACGAATAACCTCGTGAAGATGGCTCAGAGTCGCACGATGTATATTGTTGAATATACAAGAGCAAGAAAATTAACATGTCTTGCATTGGATAATTTGTATATTATGGAAGATTCTTTTACAGATTTAGTATTTACAAATTGGAGGAAGATAATCAATATAGAAAATGATGATTTTTTTTAAGTTTGATGAAAAAGGGATGTTATGTATGGCAATTCATGGGCATATGGTTCCCTTTTATTATAATGAAAAGATAGGAAGATCCACCAACCAGTGCTCCGTCTCAAGGGAACAATTTCACAATGTCGTAATTTCAGTGAGAGACAACTTGAAAGAAATTGCAAAATCACTATCATCAGAGATAAGAGAACGGTTTCCTCGAGATGAATTATTGGAGGCCATGTCTATCGTATACCCTCAATATTGGGACCATAGTCAAAATGCAAATATTTTAGAAGTTGACTTAATAAATAAAATCAAGATTTTGCAGAGCCATTTTTGTCGAGAGGCCGAGATACAAGGAGAACATATTCAAGGTATTTTAGATAAAGAAAAAATGACAGATCAATCTCAATGCTTTGGTAAAACAATGTGGGATCAATTTTCTCTGTCGAATAGTAAAGAATATGGTGCAATTACAAGATTATGGACTAAGCTCAGTGGTAGCAAAGTGCTATGGGAAAGAATGTCAGAATATTTCAAATTAGCAGATTTATGTGAAACCATGATTTTGGGATCAGTGGAGGATGAGAGAATGTTTAGTGCACTGACATTCTTGAAGTCAAAGTTAGGAACAAGCTTGATAAAAATGTGGGTACATGCTTAAGATTATATGTAACAAAGTATGAGGTTGACAATTTTCCATATGAAATAGCATTAGCTCTTTGGCGATCAGATCGTGAAAGAAGGGGAGAAAACAATATAACAAATATCTCTAATGAACTTGATGTGGAAAATAAGGACCAGAGCCAGAATGTCGAAAATGTCAAAAATGAGGACCAGGCCCAAAATGTGAATTGGAATTGGATTTCACCTAAGATTGCATATGATCTAATACACATTAAGGACTCTTGAGTCATATTTTTGTCCAGATGTTCCATGTACCCTTGTTGGTGATCACTATATGTGAATTTGAGGTCGTGTTTTAGGTAAAAATAGATTCTACATTATGCTCTTTTGTTGTAACATTGATGATTTGAGCTACATTACCTTCATGTAGCTTATTTTAATATTGATGTTTTGATATTTACCTGTTACATTGTCTCTTTCTTGTATGTGACAGGAAGTGACGGTGTAATTTGAGAAA
Organism: Pseudotsuga menziesii; assembly: GCA_001517045.1. Classification (NCBI taxonomy): domain Eukaryota; kingdom Viridiplantae; phylum Streptophyta; class Pinopsida; order Pinales; family Pinaceae; genus Pseudotsuga; species Pseudotsuga menziesii. Next base: position 643,119 of record LPNX010780283.1, read on the forward strand.
GCTAGGACTAGGAGATATCTCTTCATATAGATAGTGTCACATTAAATGATAAATAACTAATTTGACAACACTTTCGCTAAGCAAGAATGAGCTCATTCAAGTACATGAAACCATGTTGGTGTTTAACGGGAATATCTTGACAAATTTTTATGGTTTGTTTGTTGCTTTTGTTTGAAGCATTTTGTCACTTTTTGAAGTTTGTGTGTATTTTGGTTAAATACTGTGTTGATCCCTTGAATGCTTATAGTTCTCATTTGATGCTTGATTTAGCCATTTGTTGTAGCTTGAATCAAGATTGGTTTTAATCGGTTTCCATTGATTCAGGGTTTGAGAAAATATATTTTTATTACATTTTAGTTGCATGAATTAATTGTCTTCACTTTTTTTAATCTCGATTCTTTTATGTTGATTGCATGTTTTCTTTGTAAATACTTATCATTATTCAAAAAAATAAATTAGCTCTACATAGCTACGCAAAGAGAAAAATGGTCTATGCACTAGGTTCCTATGAATTGATTGTAGGATACCTATTGGAACGAGACCAACATTCATCTAATGCAATAATCAATTGGCATAATTACAATGCATAATTGTATTAGCCTCCAGTGACAACTATTCTTCCAGAAGACTTTCATTATCAACCAAAGATCTTGTGAGGTTGTTTGTACTTCATTGATGGTACTAATTCTCTATTGTTTAATTCCTGTATATTGTTAAGGATGTTGTTTTGCTTTTTTTTTTGAGCTGGGTCGTAGTCTTGATCAGGCTGCTAAACCTTATTAAACCTTCCTAGGATGATATGTGACTGTATTGATGATTCTATGTTGGGTCACGACATTTGTGACCTTGCTTGACCTTGTGGGTTGTTGTAGATAAGGCCATGACTTTTTGGGCTTATATATATGTCTTGTGAACCTTGTGGGATTCTATATCTGAACCATGAACACTTGTTAAATTGTTAAACTAATCCATGACTGTTTAAAGGATGTTTGGATTAAGTTGTGATCATTGTGATACCTCTAAGTTTGAATCGTAAATTTCCTAAGGTCTGTCCATCCTATTGGAAAGGGATGCAATTTTTTTAGGCCTGTTTGGTGTAGGCTATGACTGTTGGTTGTTTTGACATGTTGATATAGGTCTGTAATAATGAATTAGTAGCTTCATAATAGTGATAGATCAGATCTGAAGCAGTCCCAAACTGATGTGTTTTGATCCCTTACAAGAATGGAAATAACTGAGCAGTGTGTGTACTCATTCTCCAGCATGTGTGGTGTACAACTTCACCTTCCCTTCCCCTATCTTCTTAAAACGTCTATAGCCATGCCTAGAGCCAAGTTCCAACAATTCCACCTTGATCCCAATTTTTAGGTAATGTGACTCGTGATACAAGGAAGGTAAACAATTCAATTGCTTCCAATTGCTTCCATCATTATCATCCCTGGATCTTGATTCTTCCTCTTTATCATGGTGAAGGTTATCATATATTTGTTAAATTCTTGATCTTGAGGAAGATCAAAGTAGAGCACCTCTTAATTCTTCGGATACTTCTTCATCTTTTAATAGGATCCTCTTTTGTGGTTATTGAATCCATCTGAGTTCACTGAGGCATATATTATATCTAGGGGAGCCTCAAATTCCATGTCTTTAATGGTGACTATGGCTCCCTTTGTCCTATAAAAGGAATAGTATGGTGGGTCATCTAGAACTTCAGGAAGAGGAGCTAGGAACACTTGATTTGCCACTTGATTTTAATAGCAGCAAAGCATATTGGCAAGGAATCCTTTTCCCAAATGTAATTTTGGTATTTATGCTAGGGATATCGTATCTTCATGGTATAGAAATATCTGGATTCCCCTCATATTATATTGTCTGGATGGTTCGTCATAGTTGGTACTTGCCCTTACATTGCCGACAGAAGGAGCTGGCATTGTTTGTATCACATTCAGAGGCAGATTTAGTGCCCTGCTTGATTTCCAACTCAACCAGCTAAGGTAGTCATTATCCCAGGACCCATACTGCAATATTTGACATGTGGGTTAGCTACTGAGCCTTAAACCATGCAGCTTACTATGGAAGTTTATAATTTCTTCTACATCTATCCTGGAAGGAATTCTCTCCTCCTTCCACAGTAGGATATCCTTCAGTCTTGACACAGTTTGCTTCTTTATAGATTATGGAAGCTTATACTCTATTGCACTGTTGGTTTGGAAAGAATTCTATCTTCCCACATCAAGATACTTTCCTGTCTAGACACATAGTTTGTTTCATTATCAGTCACATAGTTGTGAACTTGTATGGCATTCATTCATGTATTCATGTCTTTTGTATTGTTTGTGGAGTAGCATAGGAAGCAAGGGTAGATTTAGTCAAAGGACCAACACCATTAGTTGCTGATACAAGTACATATTAAGAATAACTTGTAGCACCTATAGCATACTAAGCGCCAATAAAATACCTATAAGAAAAGTCAGGGAAAATAGTATATGTGGCATAAACTAGGGTTCTCTAAATATTTTTAACTATTATTGGATCCGACAAATGTATAAGTTTTTCTTCAAGTGGTGGTATGGGGGGTTGATTTTTGATGGGACTGAGACTCCTTGACCATTTGCTTGATGGACAGGCTGAATTTGTCTCTCATCTGTTGTTCTCAGAGTCCCTATCCTCTTTGTTCTTTATTTTTGGTCTATCAGTTCAATTAATATGGAGTCCTAAAGAATGCCAAACAGAATCCAAACCCCAATTCATCAGTAGTCTAGTATCTTGTGCTTTTTCTTAGACTGTGTATTTCAATGACTGTCAAGGTCATCCCTGCTTCAATTTATAAGGTATTCATCTATTATGATGGATCTGGATAGAAATGGGAGATAACCTACTTGTGATGTTGAGTTGGGAATTTTATAATTATATCTACATTGTGGCTCTACCATTGCATTGGGAAACTTGTTAACAAATTCATTATTTTTACTGATTGAAGAGGAGGGGTATTAATTTTTGAGTTGGGACTTTTTTAATTGTACCTACATTGTGGCTCTACCATTGTGTTGGGAAAGTTATTGATGAATTTATTATTTTTACTGATTGAAGAGGAGGGGTATTAATGTTGAACGGAATCCCAACAGAGGGATATGCCACTAAAGTGAGATAGTTTGCAACATCACATAGATAACAGCTGCAAGTCAATATTGAGAATATATTTCATTACTGTAAAAAAAATATAGATCCCTCAGAGAGCAATTTACTCATCACTTGGAACAATAAATATGCTTACATTCTTCTCAACAGATCTTAGTCACTGTCTTCTGTATGCCGATGATCAAGTTGTGCATGAACCATAGGAGATCAGTGTCTGTGGTGATAAAGATGCCCTCCTTCACCTTAGGTCTTTCCTTCTTGCACTAAGGATAAGCTGCTTTGAAGGAAAATTATGGCTGTTAGATTCCCTCCTTTTCCAAAGGGGAGTCAGCTGCAAAGTCTCCATCCAATGTTCCATATTTGAAGGGTATTAATCCAGGTTCTTCAATTAAACGTGATTCTCTTCTTTAAGTGATATAAGTTAAAGATATGGTTATATATATCAATGACTCAATGGTTCTCAACCCCAAAATTTGTCTCATGCTGGAAGATTCATAATGGAGATATCAGGCTCTATCCAGGTTAAGAAAGTATCATCAAAATATGTTTGCAATAACATTAAAGCCTTCAAATATGAGGCCTTGATCTATTTTTTTGACAGAGATTGGCCAAACTATGATCCTTTCATGAGTTGGATAAGTGACAACTGCAAAACAAATTTATTGGTAAGATTCCATGTTTCAAGGATTTTCATAGTTCCTTACAATGAAGTTGAAGATATGAAGAGAGTAATGGAAGAAGGGTCCTCGACTTGGGGTGGGGCTGATTCTTCTTGGCGACTTGGTTCCCATAATTAAACCCATATTCCATGTTTTTTTGGGTGACAGTCCCCAGTTTATCCTTTCCCTTATGGGAAGACGAGGTAATGGAGAAAATTGGTAAGGCCTTAGGTGAGTTTATTGGGTTTATAGAAGTTAGAAAGATGGTAGCTTCTTCTATTAAACAAGAATACATGTACAACAACAACAACAACAATGCCCTTATATCAATTCTTTTGAACCTATGACCGATGGATTGAAATCCCTTTTTCACAAAGGGTACTTAGGCTGCACAGATCTGGGAGCACACCTCCTTTAAAATCCCATCATAAGGACTGTAACATTGCTTCCTTACAAACTTAGAAACACACCCCCTTTTGATATCTACTATTTTTTCACCTCCTCACTGCTCAGTAATGGCCGTGTGTGGAAAATATGGTTTGTAGTCTGGTACTCCAAGCAGAAATTTGCATGTCCTTTTTCCCTGGCCCCTTAGTCACCTCCGTTCAAGTTTGTTTGAAATCCATAAATGAAGAACTGTAGTGCAGAGCTTGGAGAATGCATGCCCGTATGATGGTTTTTTAATTATTCGGATTTGAGTGACCAATCTTGGGTAAACTAGAACAAACAACATTATTAAGCAAATCAACAGTGTGAGAGTTGAGGGAGTGAATACCATGTTTGAGGAAGTTGTCTTAGATGTTGTTCATCTCTATTCTAGTGATGACCTCATGCAAATAAGTAAGGTATTTTTCTTAATAAATAAGTATTAATAGTATGCCATTGTTCAAACTATTATAAATCTTGATTTACCTCAATCGTCTATTTCTTGCTAATAGAAACATTGCTTTCTGTCTTCTGTTACTCACAGAGGTTCAAAGGCTTTGACTGGATGCTTTCCATTTTTGTAATACTAAATCACAACAAAATTTCTAGCAGCTAATAAAGTACCCATGAATCATGTGATTAAATTTCCCATAAAATTGTGGCATCATTCACAATATGTGCTCTCATAAATATTAATCTGTTAAATAATTTTTTATATATCTGTAGATTGTTATAATTAGTTAAATTATAGGGTAGCTTTGATCTTGTAATTTTAATACTGAATATGCACTATAATATATTATGATTGGTATAATTTCTAATTAATTGCAATTGAAAAAGACAAACTAGGGTATGCAGGAGATTACCCACTCATGATTTTTGGTATTTTCAATACTTCAATCTTCAATATTATGAGTTCAGAAGCTAACTCCTCTAGCTCTCTATATAAATTCTGAGTTCAGAAGCTAATTCCTCCTCCATCTCTCTATCTCTACTCTCTGTGCGAGCTTTAATAGAGCACCGTTCACCTTAGGTCCCCTGTTAAAAAGAGAATAAGAAAAATAGTCTTCTAAGCTCTCGGGTAAGATAAGTGTTCCATAAAGCAAAGTACAGTCTCTATATACTGCACTAGTTCTATGTAAATAAGTACCTTAGTAGTTCCTCCATTAAAATCTTATACAACCTTCCAAAATTATGTGTGGATATTGGTGTGTAGGAGAGAAAAAAATCTATCTCTCTAGTGGTGCTTGGTGGAAAGCTAATTTGTTGTCTAAATCATTCTGATAGAATGACAAGAGAGAGATTTCACTATCTCTATTAGTTTAGCTAGGGAAGAAAGAATTAAAACCAAAGACAAAATTTCTCTTTGTCCATGCCCTAGTGCCATGGAAACAAAATCCTTAAGATACTAGCCTTAGTTCCATGCCCCTATGCCATAGTAGAGTTAAAGCCATACAGTCAATTCCATGGAAATTAGCCTTCAAACATACACAAGGTTAGTTGATGCACTTAGTTCCATGGAGGCCCAACCTTAGAGATTGCCTTACAATAAGAGATATTGCCTTTAAGCTTCATTGTTAAAAATATGCAAGTGTCACTTCTATATTAAGTATAATATGTATATACATATGTATTTGTTACAGAGAAAACTTCCTATGGCTTGGGGTATCACAACATATAGGGTAACCGCAGAAATCAATCCTTTCCTATATTCAAGAGAGACCAAACATCTAACACTAAAAGATCTCGAAACATACCTTATTTCAGACGGTTGATGTAGATCCCCATTAAGCTTTTCCACTCTCGCTTGTATTGATAATTTGCTCTCTCAACATTCAACAAACAAGACAAGCATGCTATATATAATTGTGTTAGACCTACTCTAGCATATATAATCAATAACATATAAGCATTTAAAATCATCCATGGATTCAATAGTCCTTTAAATACACATTATTGGACAGGAAAAGATATTTCTATTAATATAAATCAGAGATTACAATAGTGACAACCTCTATCGGCACGTCTGTGAATCGGAGAAACTAAGTCCTCCACTTGGGCCTCCACCACTTCAATCCTCCATCTCTCAATAGCAAGCAAACAAGCAAAGGAAAGCTTGGGAAGAACACAAAGTGCTCTAAGGGACAAAGAAATGCAGAATCAAGTATAAGCTTCGGCAACAATGGACTATAGTTTTCTTGCTCTTCAATTCCCCTCCTCTTCAATGTATCCAAAGGGTTCCTTATATAGTGCTTCAATGGGGTAATGGAAGGTCAAATCCGAGCGATCTCAAGGAAAATGGAAGGCCAAAAGACAAGTGACTCAGATCCAAATCAAGGAAAACTCCAAAACTATTTGGCCTTTTGCACACATCCTGATGTACGTGGGTTTAAGGGTCAAATCCACGTATATACCCGAGAATAGGTTTAAAAGTCACGTATAGCAAATAATGCATGTTTTTAGGGATGATCTTGGAAACATCAAAGGTACAAAAATGATCCATGGGTTCTAAAGAGTCTGCAGAGGGACAAGGAAGGCCATAAAGTTGTGGTCCACCATGTGTGGTAAAATCAGCTGGAACAGATGCCCCCTAACGTGTGAGGTTAGAGGGGTCATACGATGGCCGAAATACATTATAAGTCCATCCCAGAAGTGGAGTGATGAAGAACCAAGTGGAAGAACTGTTGGCAAACAACACCCTCTGGAGTAATCTGAACATAAAAAATTTCAAATATGTCATTTCATCAATCTTTTGAATGATATTTGATATCACAACCTTAATCAACACTCATCTATAGATATTTTAGGAGTGTTGTCAGAATCTTTGATTCTGAAGGTACTCCCAATAGAAGTTGAATGATTGACTAATTTAGGGGGATTAACATCAGTTTATGTCGAGTCTGAATCTCTTGACCTTAGTTTCTCATTTCTTTTGATCATTGGAAAAGGTTATAATCCCGAAAGTTAGTAACTCCTAATTTTACAACATTTATCACTCATGCATATTTGAGGTCAAATGAATCTATTACATCAATGGTTTTGACTGTTAATCCAAGCAAGCTGATACATGATATGATATTTTTTTCCAATTTATATATGAGGTCTTACGAGTTGTTTTCACTTCTAAAATATCTATTTCATCATATTAATCATAGGGATGAAGTGCATTTAATATAAATTTCGCAAGTTTCACATTCTTACACACTTATCCTCATTATGAATTTTGTATTTTTAGATGAGATTTGATTATAGGGATTATAAACCTTTTTAATACCTTGAAGTGAGTCAGTATTAAATTCCATCATAAGTAGCTAAGATGATTTTTGAAGATCTAATATTGGTTTGGTTACATTACTAATTGTTTCTTTGTCATTATAATATCAACCATAATTCTACTTACATCAACTGTACTTTTTTTATATCTTTAACCGTGGTATTGTTGATATTCGATAATGAAAGATTAGGGGATTGTAACCATTAAGCTATGCTTTGAAACTATGAGTTTTTGGGCTATCGCATCATTATGAAAAATGTTAATCGATGTGGGTGCTATGATTGAAATTTTGAGTTTGATATCTGTGTAACCTAAATCTTTGCCATCTGTTGATTTGTTATCATGCAAATATCATGCATAAGTCGTCGCTCGCTTGATTTTTATGCAGACCATTGTGGCGTGGTAAGTGTTTTCCAAGTCCCATTAACTTGTCAACTCGAAGGTATGATGACTCTGCAGGAAAGTTCACAATTCTTTGGTGAAATAGGGAAGTTTGGAGGGTTAACTGATATGTGTGAATTTTGGATAAATCAACTGTGTGTTTTAGTCCCGCTTTTGAAAACCCTAAAAGTCTACGTAATTGCTACCATGGCCCCTATTTCGAGATCAGAACTCATAGGTGATGAATATTTGGACGCTGCCCCTGAATGCTGCGAGGAGGTGGTTAGGGTTGGATGGCTAGGGTTTTTGCAGAAATTCTTGGGGTTCAACTTGGCAATTTCCAGGGCATTTGCAGCATCATTTGATGGGATCAAAGCATAGATTGGGGATGTCGACTTGAGGCTGATAGAAGATTTTGTTTCTTGGGCCATAGGTTTACCACGAATAGGTGAACATTGGTATAAGGGAAAGCATGTAAAAAACTATGATTGGAAGGAGTTCCTGACCCCAGCTAATCGAGAAATGAAGAATAAGTCCATTTTCCCTTCTCGACTGCTCATGAAGAATTGATGTTCTCTGCTCGAACTTATTATTAGGTACATCACCTGTGAAGGTCGAATTTCCGAAACCCAGTTTTATCATCTTTGAATTTTAATGGTTTTCAAGGGGCATCCTGTGAACATGCCATATTATCTCTTGAATAGTCTGCATAAGATGGCCTATACCTATCAGATCAATGTGGGGGATAAAGACCAGAGTCTGTTTCATTATGGACTGATTAAGATACTCGTTTCCTACCGGCTAGGAGAATTAGGGCATACTTGGGAATCATTCCTCATACATAATGGGTTTGGGGAAAATGAAGAGTGGCCCAGACAGAGGCCCAAAATGAGGCAAAGACGTATCAAGATTGAAGAAGTCGAGCCTGAGTTAGAAGAATCTGGTTCTCAAGATAATCTTGACACTAAAGTGTCTGAACCCAGTAGAACCCTAAGTAGCAGCAACTTTAAGGTCAAGTCTGAAACAAACCTTGAAATCCCTGTTGATGATTCTCAGCCTCGAATGGGAAAACTGGTGATCACAGTACCCTATCCAAATGAGGATCTTCCTCATTCACAGACTAACATTAGTTATACATTATTTCAACTCAAAATGGGCCTTATAACTTTAAATCAAATTCCATGTCATCATGTGTTATCCAATGAAATTCCTTTAAATTTGAAATATCGTTTAGGTCTTAAACATTTTTTTAATATAAATTTGGGGATAGGTATCATTAAAAAAACTTCTTTTTTTGTTTGTATTTTCGACATATCTCCCCGTGTTTTTACTCAAATTTCGATCGCGAGAGATCCTTGGATGCAGAATTAAATTCTGCATCCAACGAGTACCCACTCAGCATACTTTTGATGGACCCCTCTACCCCAAAAACAAGAAATACTTGAAAAAATGTGATGATGATGTCATGATCACATTTTCATGTATTTCTTGTTTTTGGGGTAGCAGGGTCTGTCAAAAGTATGCCGAGTGGGTACTCGTTGGATGTAGAATTCAATTCCGCATCCAACGAGCTCTCCCAATCGAAATTTGAGTAAAAACACAGTGAGATATGTCGAAAATACAAACAAAAAAGTAGTTTTTTGCTTTTATTTCTCCAAAATTAATAAATATTATTTTATTATTTTAACTATTTTTTTTTTTAGGAGGCCCATTTTGAGTTGAAATTTCCTCTAATGAATCGGCTGAAGACCAAATTAGCAGAGTGCTAAGTAATCAGGCTATTCGTAGAACTACTCATAGTATGGCAGCTGCGTTGTTCGCCAGAAGAGACTTGAGTATAGGGGATGTCCCTGTTATTGAAGTAAGTGATTCTTCGGAACCTCGTCCCAATCTAGCTCCAATTGGTCCAACTATCCTGGATCTGAAATATGTATCTGTCTCTGAGAATAATGTTGTTCGTATTCAACAAGTAAATCATGGATGTGATGTGGATCAAGAAACTGATCAGAAGTCGTGCACAGAAGAGGAAGACAGAAGAAGGTTGAATGTAGGTTTGAGGGAACAAATCAAATGAAACCCTTATGCTTAGATCATCTCATCTCTAGAAACTGACTTAAAAGAGGCTCAAGTTATTAAGGCGTTTGCTATGGATGAAATTGCAAGCCTGAAAACCGATTTGACTTCTTGGATTGAAAAATGGAATTTTTTTAGGGAGAAGAAGCTTAAATAAAAAGCTCAAGTTAAAATCCTTATGTTAAGAAATCGAAGGTTGATCAAACAGAATAATATTGCTAATACCAGGAATGTTAGATTTAAATCCAAGTTGGATGAGGCGAGAAGAAATGTGCCAATTCGACTTTCTGTCGAATCAGGCCTTAAAATATGATTGGAGAAGAGCCTCTTGAACCATTGATAGGGTTTCTTGATTATAATCTTAGTGATATTTTGAGAGGAGTAGCTAGTCATAACAATTCCCGATGATTGTTCTCTACAGGTGGATCTAACCTGCCTCCCTCACCTCCTGAATCACCACCTGATAGTCCCCGTGACCATAACAACGAGTCTTTGTCAAACCCAGAATCTGATCCAGACATGGTTGATCGTGACCAAGGTAATCCTAATGCTGATAGACCATGGTTATGATGTGGTGCCATTGCTATACCTGAACTGTAGCATAATCTACTTAAACATCTTGACAAACTGCTACCTAAGTTTGACCCAGATGATAAGGGCCTGGCCAAAAATCACATCGACAAATTCATCTTGGCTGTTCATACTATGAATTTTCAGCATAAGGATGTGGTATGTCGACTATTCCCTTTAAATTTCAAAGGAAAATCTGCAGTTTGGTATTTTTCCTTAACTCAAGGATCTATAACTAGTTGGGGTGATTTTAGTCAGGCATTCTTAAACAAGTTTGGTGAAGACAAAACCCCTGCTGTGTTAGCACTAGAATTGGCTAGAATCAAGATGGAAAACAAAGAAAGTATAAAGGATTTCAATCAGCATTTCCTCACTCTCCTGAATAAGATACCAGTAGCCTCCCAACCTACAAAAGATATCATAATTGAGAATTATGCTTCAGTGTTACCTAAATCCCTTGGTATGTTTGTGAAACAACATAGTAAAATCACATTAGTTGAAACCTTCGAAGAAGCAATAAAGGTCGAAAAGAATTCATTGACATTTGAACCAGAAAATAATGGCAAAACTGATGGCCCTTTTCGTAAATGAAACGAAAGCCTTGTAAGAACTAACACGGATAAAAGAGATGCTCCTGCTTTCGATGTAGAAAAATTACAGCAAGCAATTAGGTCTCTAACGAATGAATTGGTGAAATTGAAATGAAATAATGGGGAAAGTACTTCAAATAGAGGGAATTTTAAAACCCCATATCGGCCATATACATCACCGAATGCCAGGAAAAACACTCCACCTGACATATCGACCAATGAGTAATTTTTTAATACTATAAGGGTTGTTTATGCTTTACCTGATACTTCAACTGATCAAGAGTTGGAAGAAGATCGTGAACCTGAGCAACCTGAAACCAAAGAGGAAGCTCCTGAGGATCCTCTCCCATTTAATTTCCATTTCTGGGATAGCTCAGCCAAAGATGGAGAGTCTAATGATCATTTTGTCTTTTTCAACCAGCACACCCATAATACTAGAAGTAAAGGGCCTGTAGATTCACAACCATCACCTGCACCTTGGAACAGTTCCCAACCTTCAAATCAACATCCTGTGACCCAAGGTATGGATCTCTAGTATGACATCATAGAAGACCTCAAGAAATAGAGGGAAAATATCAGCATGTTTGATTTATTGAAAATTTACCCTATGCCTGGGGGTTCAATACTCTCAAACTTAACATCTTCATCAAACACCAAAACAAAAAATCAGCCCTCTGTACCTTTAGTCAATAACCTTGATCCTTCAACTAGTAAAACAACAATTGGTTTTAATAGTAATATCAAAACAATCACTGATAAAGATACACTGATAGGTAAGAACTCCAAATATACAACTCCCCCCTTCCTACTAACATTTGAAATCTTCAATCGGAATATCCATAACTGTATGATCAATTCTAGAGCTTCGTCAAACATTATGCCGTATTCGGTCTGTAAGAATCTGAATGCCAAGCCCACTCCTTGTGAAATTCAAATCAGCCAACTGGATCGATCTAAGGTGAAAATTGTAGGAGAATTAAAAGGAGTAATGATCAGAATGGCCACTAATCCACAGCTCTTCCAAGTTATTGATGTAGTGGTAATAGACATATCGGATGTTTATGGGTTTTTCTTAAGTCGTGACTGGTCTCAAGCTTTAAAATGATATTCTTCAACCGATTGGTCACACTTGTGGTTACCTAAAAACAAGTGACCAAATCAGATCAGGATTGACAGAGAGAGATACATGAAACACACAGTGACTGAGATAAACTCTCCCAACGAACCAGTATTGTTTAGTGATTCCATTTTAGGGAACTATGGATATGATTTCGATTTGGGGAGTTTTCCTACACTTAAATCTGTATTTACTGATTCTATAAATAAATCAGAAATTTTACATTGTGATTTTCAGGAAGCTACTCCTAGTTTGATTAACACTGTGAATAATGTAAATGATGTAATTGGTCTTGTTGATAAGCCTTGGCGTTTGTACTTTGACAGTTCTCGATCCAAGGAAGGTGCAGGAGTAGGTTTCATGCTCCTAGATCCCGCAGGAAACAAACTTATGCTATCTTGTAGGCTGCAATTTCTTTGCCCAAATAACAAAGCCGAATATAAGGCCCTCATCCAGGGACTTAAGAAGGAATTGGACTTAAATGTTAAGGTTCTAATTGCATTCGGATATTCTGAAATTATTGTTCAATAAGTCCGCAATTCCATTCATTGCTTTTCTAATCATTTACAAAGTTATCAAAAAGAGGTATGGAATTTAATCTCAACACTTGATGCCTTTAATATCGAGTCCATTCCTTGTTTTCAGAACCAGGAAGCTGACCTTTTGGCAAATGTAGCCTCATGGCTCATTCCCTCTGAAAATTTTTCTCCGAATGTTTTTTCTATTGAATTATTATTTATACCATCAATCCCCGATAACATCACTAACTGGCGTGTCTTTAATGATGATTTGCAGATCATTGCCTTCTTAACAGGAGAAGATGCTTTTAATGAATTAGCAATTGATGAGATCACACATGATGAAGATCTGCACAATTTCTTAGTAATCCATCCACCTCATCCTGTCGACCAATCTTTTGAGCTGGTAAATTCAATCCCTACGTTGGTTCTTAGGCTCGAAAATTTTTATGACCTACATGATAAATTTAAAGGAGTGCATAATTGCAAAACAAATAGTTCCAACATGCGTTATGAAACCATAAATTTAGGCACAGAAACTATCCCTCAAAATATCAATTTAGTATCAGACTGTACCTAGAATGAAAAATCATCCTTTTTGAAATTGTTTAGTGAATTCAAGGATGTATTTGCATGGTCATACGATGATGTGAAGACTTTCGATACCTAGATCATACAATACGTAATCCCTATGAAATCCCAGTCAAAACCTTTCCAACAAAAACTAAGAAAAATACACCCTGCTTTAGAACCGACGGTAAAGAAAGAATTGAATAAATTGCTTACTGCCCGGATTATATTTCATGTACGTCACATGCAGTGGGTGGAAAACCTTGTTCCTGTTAGGAAAAAAAATGGAGATATCAGGTTATGTGTAGATTTCCGAAACTTAAACCGATCATCAGAAAATGACAACTATCCTGTTCCTCCCATGGAACAAATCCTCCAGAAGGTGTCAGGTGCTCAGATGCTATCTTTATTAGATGGTTTTTTTGGGTATAACCAGGTGCTAGTTTCTCCTGCAGACCAGCTGAAAAGTACTTTTAGAACCCCTTGGGGAACCTATTCCTACAGGAAGATTCCCTTCGGATTGATAAACATTTGGGCTACATTCCAAAGGTTAATGGACGCTGCCTTCAGAGGTCTAATAAACCACTCTATCGTTGTCTATTTAGATGACGTCACTGTGTTTTCCAAAAATAGATCTGATCACATTTCACACTTATGTAAAGTGCTTGAACGTTGCAAGAAGTTCGGTATTTCCCTTTACCCTAAAAAGACAATATTTGCAGTGATCGAAGGAATTTTGCTAGGATTTTTAGTATCAAAGGAAGGGATCATGATTGAACCTGAAAGAACCGAATCTATCTCTAGGATCCCTTTTCCTTCCACTAAGAAATCACGGGGACTTCACTCAGTGAAATTCTCACATATCACGTGCAATCGTGGGATATTAAAGAATACCCTTAATTTTGGTAGATATTGAACCAAACTCTTTTTGTTAAAACCCCCTCCCAATACCTAAAACCTCCCCCTGACCTTTTTTTATACCCCAATCCTTATAATCCACCCTACCGCCCCCCCACCTTAAACCCCTCATCCCCCCAATACATGCAATATATTGGTTCAATTTTTGACAATTTAAAAACCCACAATATGAACTAACATGCTATGATATTGGTCAACAAGTGAAGCCCCCATGTAATAAATCCATGCAATCCTTCATGGGAGAGATAAATTTTGTAAGAAGGTTTGTTCCCAGTTTTTCTGAAATTGTACGCCCACTGCAGGATATGACATATTAAGAAAGACAACAGTTTTTCATGGGGGGGATAGAGAAAAGGAGTCATTTATCAGAATTAGAGAAGCCACAACTGAGGCACCTGCACTTGTGAGCCCTAACTTTAATAAATAATTTATTCTCTATACTTTCACATTCGACATATCTTATGCAATTGTTCTTACTCAAAGGAACCAACAGGGGGATGAAGTACCTATCTCCATCATGAGCTCGAATTTAAAAGGAGTTGAGCTAAACTACCACGAAGTGGATAAACAGGATTTTTCTTTGTTCAAAGCAGTAAAACATTTCCGTCCTTATCTCCTTAAATAAAAAAGCAAGGTAATTGTTCCATTCTTTGCTGTGAGAAATTTGCTAGTACAGAAAGACCTTGGAGAAAAAAAGGCACATTGGATGGCTGCTCTGTAGGAGTATGACCTAGATATTAAAACCTCTCAAGTTGTGCATGTTTTGGGGTTGTGTAAATTGGTAGCTGAATCAGCACATCTGCCTGCTAACCAGAATGGAATACCTTTAGATGATACCTTACTGCAAAAGGAAGTTTGTTTTATCCCAGATCCGGTTAGTTCATGGTATACTGATATTCGAACGTATCTTGAAACTGGTAGTACTCCAGACCATTTAGAACCAAAGAAAAAAAGAGTTGTAAGATTAAAATTAGAACCCTACCAATTGATAAATAATGTACTTTTCAGGAAAAATGCAGATGGAGTTTTGCTTCGCTGTCTAGAAAAGGAGGAATCTAATTCAGTTTTAACACAACTGCATGACAGGATTGCTGGTGGTCATTTCGGTGGCGATACTACTGCTCATAAATTTTTAAGGGAAGTTTATTTTTGTCCAACTCTATTTAAAGATGCCCATTCTTTCATTTGAAGGTGCCAAGATTGTCAGACTGCAGTCGGCAGGGTTAAAAAACCAGCATTTCCTTTGCAGCCTGTGGTGGTAGATAGGCCTTTCCAACAATGGGGAATTGATATCGTTTGACTGATAAACCCCTCCTCCTCTCTTCAGCATAGGTACATCATAACTTCCACTGATTACTTTACTCGATAGTCTGAAGCGGAACCATTGCAGGTGGTTAATACAAATCAGGTATTGCATTTTCTTGAAACTAACATCATTACCAGATTTGGGGTGCCCTAATCTCTTATGTTCGATAAAGAATATTATTTTTCTTTTGAAGAATTAACTGATTTTGCATTAGAAAAGGGAATCATAATCAGATATTCATCAAACTATTATCCACAAGGCAATGGCCTTGCTGAATCAACAAACAAGAACTTGCTGAAAATTCTGAAGAGATCCATAGCTAAACATCATAGGAACTAGCATACTGTTCTATATAAAGCTCTCTGGGCTAATAGAGTTACCCCAAAATCATCTGTTGGTAACTCTCCTTCCTTTTTCGTATATGGAATGGAGGCTATTCTTCCTCCAAATATGTTTCTACCTTTGTTACAGCTTGCACGAGTTGTACAAGAGACAGAGTGTTCAGCCATTGAAGAAAGAATCGATATGATGTTGAAATTGGAAGAAGAAAGAGAGAATGCTAAGAGACATTTCATGAAGCATTAGTAAATTGTTAAATTGTGGTTCGATTGTGGCTCATCCTTGAACAGAGAATTACAGGTAGATGATTTAGTTTTGAAATGGGACAAAGCACATGAAGATAACGGGGAACATACCAAATTCCAATGTCTCTAGCTAGGTCCATATGTGATAGCAGAAAAACTTGGTCCTAACACTTTTCATTTGTAGACTTTGCAAGGACAGCTTGATACCCTCCTGGTAAATAAGCATATCCTTAAAAGGTACTTTCAGTAATCCCACATCATCAAGTCATTTTCATTGTATATTCCCATTGTGTATATTTTTGTACATATTTTTGGTTCGATTCTGATTTCTAGATCTGTTAGAAGTCCTTTGAGCTTGTATTTACTAATGATTTTCTTTCCTTCCGTCATTATGCTTACTCACTTGAAATTTTAGATGACGGATCATAAAATTAATTCGTTTCTTTGAAATCACTCACTGTAGATAAGGATGCATGTTTACCTCTGTAAATATTTGCTTTATCAGACACATCTCTCATCTGTTCTCATAGAATTCAGCATGAAGCTTCTTTCCCGGTGTTAGGGACAAATCTGATAATGAAATATGTCAAGCTAGAATGACTGAAATACATATCAGATCATAATAAATAATGGTGGTTGGAAGTATCCGATGTCTCACAACTGATCTATTTTCAAACCTGTATTAGTTTCAACCTACAGTTTTTCTCTTAGCAATCCTTAGTTGTTGTCTTCGGTGCCTTCCAATAAATCGATATCTCAGGGATTTTATTTACTAATTCCAATGGAAGTTCACTAGGCTTGAAGATTAGTTGAAGATATCAAGTCACCTTTAAGTTGTCTCAAGAACTCTGTGGTTTTCTCCCTCATTTTCGTGAATACATCTGGTCACTTAGCCAGGGCACCACTCTTGAACTAAAGGTAAATATGAAAGAGGTTAATCAGGAAACAGGAGGTCTCATCACGAGCCAATCTATTTATGATCATAGGTCCTATTGGAATGAAGTTGTCAAAATTTGGTTACCAATCCAATGACAGTGACTCTCAGTCGAATAAACTGAGAGACATGAAGTCTCATCACGAGTTGGTCTGATCGGGTTCTAGTAGGATTGGTGAATAAAGCTATCATTATATGATCACCAAGCTAAGATAGTATTCCTGATTAATTCTTTTTCGTATTTATCCCAGTGTATATGATTTGTATATATATATATATATATATAATGTGTATTTTTTATATAAAATAAAAATAAAAAATTGGATGATTAAAAATGAGTACTGTCTGCTATTTTGCTTGAATGAGAGGAAAATCAGCTGATGTTCTGGAGAAGCTACATCTATAATGTTATTGGCTAACCAGTCTTTGGTCCTCTAGATCTACATTGGAATTGAGTCATTTGAATCTACCCCTATCTGAAGTTGAATAGGACCAGGAATACCTAGATAACAGCCATAGGATTGTTTTGAGAAATCTGTTGAGGTTTGGTTGTGTTTAGATTGGTTTGGATCTAGGATCACTTAAGCAGATGTTTGATATTTTAAAAGGAATCATCTGATTATCTGAACTGTGTATGATGTTTTCAAAGAGATAACTGGTTCGGTCCCACCATGTTGCCAATTGTTGGCAAGCAACACCCTCCGGAGTAATTTGAACACAAAAAATTTCAAATATGTCATTTCATCAATCTTTTGAACGATATTTGATATCATAACCTTAATCAACACTCATCTATATATATTTTAGGAGTGCCGTCAGAATATTTGATTCTGAAGGTACTCCCAATAGAAGTTGAATGATTGACTGATTTAGGGGGGTTAACATAAGTTTATGTCGAGTCTGAATCTCTTGACCCTAGTTTCTCATTTCTTTTGATCATTGGAAAATACTATAATCCTGAAATTTAGTAATTCCTAATTTTACAACATTGATCACTCATGCATATTCGAGGTCAAATGAATCTATTACATCAATGGTTTTGACTGTTAATCCAAGCAAGCTGATACATGATATGATATTTGTTTTTCCAATTTATAGATGAGGTCTTACGAGTTGTTTTCACTTCTAAAATATCTATTTCATCATATTAATCATAGGGATAAAGTGCATTTAATATAAATTTCACAAGTTTCACATTCTTACACACTTATCCTCATTATGAATTTTGTATTTTTAGATGAGATCTAATTATAGGGATTATAAACCTTTTCAATACCTCAAAGTGAGTCAGTATTAAAGTCCATCATAAGTGGCTAAGATGATTTTCGAATATATGATATTGGTTTGGTTACGTTACTAATTGTTTCTTTGTCATTATAATATCAACCATAATTCTACTTACATCAATTGTAATTTTTATCTTTAACCATGGTATTGTTGGTATTCGATAATGAAAGATTAGGCGATTGTAACCATTAAATTATGCTTTGCAACTATGAGTTTTTGGGCTATCGCATCATTATGAAAAATGTTAATCAGTGTTGGTGCTATGATTGAAATTTGGAGTTTGATATCCGCGTAACCTAAATGTTTGCCATCTGTTGATTTGTTATCATGCAAATATCACGCATAAGTCGTTGCTTGCTTGATTTTTCTGTAGACCATTATGGCGTGGTAAGTGTTCTCCAAGTCCCATTAACTTGTCAACTCGAAGGTATGATGACTCTGCAGGAAAGTTCATAATTCTTTGGTGAAATAGGGCAATTTGGAGGGTTAACTGATATGTGTGAATTCTAGATAAATCAATTGTGTGTTTTAGTCCGGCTTTTGAAAACCCTAAAAGTCTGCATAATTGATACCATGACCCCTATTTTGAGATTTGAACTCATAGGTGATGAATATTTGGATGCTGCCCCTAAATGTCGAGAGGAGGTGGTTAGGGTTGGATGGCTAGGGTTTTTACAAAAATTCTCGGGGTTCAACTTGGCAATTTCCAGGGTATTTGCAGCATCATTTGATGGGATCAAAGCATAGATTGGGGATGTCGAATTGAGGTTGACGAAAGATTTTGTTTCTCGGGCCATAGGTTTACCATGGATAGGTGAACGTTGGTATAAGGCCAAGCATGTAAAAAACTATTATTGGAAGGAGTTCCTGACCCCAGCTAACCGGTAAATGAAGTATAATTTTGGTTTCCCTTTTTGAATGCTCATGAAGAAATGGTGTTCTCTAATCGAAATTATTATCAGGTACGTCACCTGTGAAGGTCGACTTTCCCAAACCCAGTTTTATCATCTTCAACTTTTATTGGTTTTCAAGGGACATCCTATGAACATGCCATATTATCTCTTGAATAGTCTGCATAAGATGGCTTGTACCTATCATATCAATGTGGGGGATAAAGAGAGGAGTCTTTTTCATCATGGACTGATTAAGATACTCATTTCCTACCAGCTAGTAGAGTTAGGGGATACTTGGGAATCATTTCTCATACGTAATGGGTTTGGGGAAAGTGAAGAGTGGCCCAGACGGAGGCTCAAAATGAGGTGAAGACGTATCAAGACTGAAGAATTCGAGCTTGATTTAGAAGAATCTGGTTCTCAACATAATATTGACACTGAAGTGTCTGAACCCAGTTGAACCCTAAGTAGTAGAAACTTTAAGGTCAAGTCTAAAACAAACCCTGAAATCTCTGTTGATGATTCTCAACCTCAAATGAGAAAACCGATGATCACAGTACCCTGTCCAAATGAGGATCTTCCTCATTCATAGACTAACATTAGTCAGAAACTAGTTGAAGACCAAATTAGTAGAGTGCTGAGTAGTTAGGCTATTCGTAGAACTACTCGTAGTATGACAACTGCGTTGTTTTCCAGAAGGGACTTGAGTATAGGGGATGTCCCTTTTATTTAAGTAAGTGATTCTTCGGAATCGTGTCCCAATCCAACTCCAATTGGTCCAACCATCCTGGATCTGAAATATGTATCTGTCTCTGAGAATAATATTGTTGGTATTCAACAAGTAAATCATGGATGTGATGTGGATCAAGAAATTGATCAGAAGTCGTGCATAGAAGAAGGTCGAATGTAGGTTCGAGGGAACAAATTAATCAAAACTCTTAATCTCAGATCATCTCATCTCTAGAAATTAACTTAAAAGAGGCTCAGGTTATTAAGGCATTTGTTCTGGATGAAATTGCAATCCTGGAAACCGATTTGACTTCTTGGATTGAAAAATGGAATTTTTTGAGGGAGAAGAAGCTTAAATATAAAGCTCAAGTTAAAATCCTTATGTTAAGAAATCGAAGGTTGATCAAATAGAATAAGATTGCTAATACCAAGATTGTTAGATTTAAATCCAAGTTGGAAGAGGCGAGAAGAAATGTGCCAATTCAACTTTTTGTTGAATCAGGCCTTAAAATCTGACATTTTTTGTTTTCTGTAATGAACTCTAATTTTGTCTTATGGTTTAATTCTTTGATTATGTATACAAGTGATTTCAAATCAGCTGTTATAGGTCAGTAATATCTTGAATTTTTCAGTTTTGGTTCTTGGTGCAAATTTTTCCTTTTTTAACAAGGATATCTGCAGAATTGAAATTTTGCAGACATCCTATTTATTTCTATGTGATTGTTAGTTGCACTTTGCTAACAGATTCTGTTTAAAATTGCCAGGTATTAAGGAGTAAGTGATGTGAAGCTTGATACCATGATGCATTTGTGGTTTTCACTGTCTGGAGTTTACTCATTGGAGGCCACTTCGAAAATGCAATTGATTGCTATTTTGATGTTCTTACGCTCCTATTTCTGAGCATCATTAGTGTGGATTATTGAATATAGTGATGACATGTTTTGGGGAATAATGTTATTGGATTTATCCAGTACGCTAGCTATTTCATTTCACGTTATTCCTTCCTAATGGTTACAAAATGACATACCTAGGATCCTGGTCTTTCCTTTGTCCTATATTCGGATAAAATCCATGTATTACCATGGAAATAGGGGAGTTAGTTAATTAGTTGTTGTTTCGATTCCCTTTATAAACAAGTTTCAAACATGAGTAAAGGGTTCGATTTCTGAGACCTTTGGAGAATTAATATTTTACAGTTTCATATTTCATCCTGTTGTGTTGGTGTTTTCTGGAACTTTTTCTAAAGATCACTGGATGTTACAGGATAGTAAAAACCTTAGCCAAGTCTTTAAGATTGTTCTATGCTGTGTTAATGGTGGTTTTGATTTGTTAATTTCATTTTCATATATATATATATATATATATATATATATATATATATATATNAAGTTGACCTTGTTCTATCTACAAGTTAGTATATGACTGTATTTGTTATGTTTCAGGACTATGGTTGATTTATTTGATAACAAGTTTTAATTTCTGTTTGAATTATCTTGTAATGAAATATCATCTTATTGTGAGATAATTCAGATTTAGTTCTGTTTATTGTAGACTTTTCTAACAGTTCAGAACTATGGATCATCTTATACTTTAAGACCTCTTGTCAAATCAATAATTCATGCTCTCGGCTGAGATAGGTAGTTTGCATTTAGGTCATCATAGAATAGAGTTAGAAGCTGCTATTTTTTGTACTTAGCTTAAGATAGCTTTTAGTATTAGTTACTCATTAGGTTAAACTTCCATGATTTGTTAGAATATTTGGTTAAGCAAACTTTTCCACATATACCTAAAGAGACTCTCTCTATTTGGAGAGCATATTATACAGGCAGCAAGGCCTTGATCCTATGAAGGACAGTTACTTTAAACACATACAAGGTTGCATTAATTTGAGTGTGTGGGATTTCTTTCCGTTGTTGGCCTAGGTCAGTATATTTGGCCAACAAGAATTAGCCATCCAATAGTACAATACAATGATCAAGCTCTACACATAACTGCAAGTAGATATAGCTGTCCCAGATACATAAGAGTACAATGGCCATGAATAGGAATGATACAAAATATGTCATGTGTGGTCATCGCCATGTACAATATAGATAGATCAAAATATCGATGATGAAGATATACAAAGGATCATGATCTCCATAATGGATAGAAACATCTGACATATACTGGAATCAAGTCACGAGAGCTAAAATCTCATGAACACTGGCACGATCAAGGAGGTAGCATATATGAAATGCCACCAATCTGGAAGGTCTTCTACATAATCCGCTACAAGTACATGTCCTACTATGTGAATAGAGGTGTCGAGGTCGAACATAATAGTCCATCATCTAATTACCAGTCATTGATGTATACCATTAACAAACACAAGATCACCCACCGATAATGAAAAAAATAATCAAGGTACTAGAGTGAAAACTAAAAAGTGTGAATAAATGTGTTGAGGTTGAACACTTGAGAGGATCCAATGATCAGGGGACATTGATGTATTCCCAAAACTGTCAATGGCGAGAGAACCTGCCACTGATGACTGTAAGTCTCAAGGCACTAAAAAATGACTCTAGATTCCTATCCAAGAATAAATGATCTGAAGTCAATCAGATGAAATCCACTGGAAGGAGGGAATTAATGCATCCCTCATCATCCAACATGAGGTACTCAGCAAGGCTGTATAATGTGGAAGGACTTGATCATAAAGTGCATGAACCAATATCAGTATCAGGAATGGCTGACATGCAAAGTCAAGAGAACTGAGGAATGGATGACTCAGGCTTCAACTGCCTTCGAACAAGAGCATAACGGTAAATGGTGACTGAACGCGGGCAGTATAGACTTGATATACAAAACTAGGACATCTTTGCGACACAGGAGGCATCGACAGAGGCTCCCTAGGCACTGGAAGCTTAACCAGTTGGTGGAGATAAGCTCAGAGAAATGAGTACAGCTCCTAAAGTCAAACTATTAACCCAACCAATGGATGCAATATACAGTGCTCTATTCGAAGGAGACACGACTTGACTCCTGCCAAAGATAACATCTTTTCTTGTCCGGCTTTTTGGTTTTTTGATTTTTTTTTGGAATTTTTCAAATATTTTGAAAACCTTGAAAAATAATAAAAGTGCTTTATAGTTACATACTAGGAGGAGACGAGTGTCAATGGGAAAAAAAACTAGTTCCAAGCAGTGGAACATACCTATGCTCAATGCAAGGACACATGTGTAGGATAAGGACACTCGAGGGAAAGTCCCCTCCCGGTAAAAATGGGGAATCAAGATGCAAATGATATATAAAATGGCTCTACGTGTCTAGACATGAGACAATATCGGGCTATAGAGCTGATAATAAAAGTCATGGAAGCCAACATAAGGCTCAATGAGGCAGGAAAAACTTATGATAATGCAATTACAACTTGACATAAGGGAGTCCTGGGGACAAAGGCCAGCAAAAAGATCAAGAGGAGTATGAGGCTCTTACACAAAGACATGGCGATACTGTACAAAGGACTCCCACACCCTAAAGGAAAAAATGTCGGCATGGGCACCAAATGCAAAAAGGGAGCTGACTAGGGCACCCATGTATGGTCAAGCCCTACCATTCACATAATGTCACTTCTAAAACAACAAGAAGGTTTTGTGATAAGGTAGAATGGGTTCATACCTAAGGTTATAATGAAATGGTCATAAGGTCATGCAAAATGCAAATGGATGTGAAATCTAACCTATATGCCACTTTAGACACAATACCTGAAAGCGGCACGAATGGGTCAAAACAATGGTCAAAACGGTGCTCAAAACAGACTCCTACGTCATCAAATTAGTCCAAAACTATAGAAAGGGGGTAAAAAATTTCAAAATTTTCAAAATTTTTCTATAAATAGTAAAAAATTCAAAAATTACATATCATTTGAATTTTTTACCCATTTGAGCTCAAAACTTCCAAGGCGAATTCCGGGAGTTTCGTTCGACGAAATTCGACACCGTTTGTTCCAAGTAACTTTTCATGTCCTCCTATTCCATTTTCATGTGAATTTTTTCAATTTCCATGGTCAAATTTTAATTTTAGGCCAGTCTAAAGTGGTCATTTTGGCCCACACAGATATCGCAGCTTTTTTCACATATAGGGCTGGCTATACGCGGAAAAACCGCCCAAAACTGTGTACATACGTGGTTGTTTTGGAAACAGTCACATATGCGGTCGCGCACATGGTTTTTTAAGGTACATATTGACCAAAACGTATTTTTAATGTGCAGGATGGTTCTAGAATGGAGGGAGAGGGAACATGGAGATGTAGAAGAGGCTGTTCAGGGTGATTTGATGGCTCAAGAAGCTCTACGTGCATGTGGGATATACAAGTTTTGGTGTCTTGGCAGCCCGAGGGCCAAAGAAAGACTCCTGCAGATGCTAGTAAACTATTGGGATCCAGAATCAGAGTCCTTTCATATCAACGGGATGTCCCTCACTATAGAGGTGAAAGACATATATTTCATTATTGGATTATCGCGACGGGAAGAGGTGGTGAACCTATGCACTTGGGGACCCGGAGGTGGCCTCACCATTGATGAGTACATTACAGTATATTGTTTTCTGGACATGGAAAAGGTTGGGAGTCAAATCTCGACAAAATCCATCCAGGTGCTAGGACTGAAGGCCATACTATTGGCACTCGGCAGGATAGCTGGTCTAGCATCACTCCACCAGGCCTCACGGCCACTGATGTTCTATGCAGTGGAGTGCATGAGACCTACAGTGTATGATTGGAGGACTGTGCTATTGAATAACATGAAGTAGCAGCTCAGTGACTGCAAGATGGGTAGGGTACGAAATTTTGGTTCCGGTAGTATACTGAGCATGTTCTTCTTTGAGTGTGTCCCGGGGCTAAGCCCTAGAGTTGACGTTCCTCCTCACGGGGTTTGAGATACATCCCTACGACATTGCACAGATGCTATGCGCAGACAAGGGAGAGGTAAGGTTTCTAACCCCTACCCAGCTGACTTCTTTCCATGGTGGCAGTGGCAGATTATTTCCATCAATGATTATCCCTATGCGGGAATAGATTTTCGAGGAGATCCAAACATGCCCCTATCACCAGGAGTAGCATACGGTGATATTGGTAAGGAATCCCAAACCCTCTTTTTAAAGTTTTTTTAATTATTAATTTTTTTTTGTTTTTTTATATATAGACTCAAAAGACATGTTTTGGTGTGACAACATATAGTGACAATCTATCATGCGTATGCAGATGTTGGACCACGGTGGCCTGATGGCTTCGCTCATCATAGACAAAGGGGAAGTGGAGATGATATCATGGGTGTGGATGCGGAGTGGACACTCCAAAGCATCCACACAAACTTTGTACGCTTGATAGACAGGGTACCCATGGCACAGGTCGAGGACTTTCCTGAGGCCATGCAACGTCAGGTGGTTGGTGTACCATGAGCATGGGTTCAGTTATTCCAATGACTAGCTAGAGCCATGGTGTGCTACCACAATCTGAACCCCCATCCTCCTCCACCATCTTAGAGACCTGAGAGTGATTCATTTTTGTACTACTGTGTATTATATTTTGGTGGCTCGGAAGCCCCATTTTTGTATTATGACACTTATGTATTATGACGTCACATTTTTTATGTTTAATGAAAAACTTTTATGATGATAGATTTTATTTATTTACATGTGTGTAAAAATGTATGTTTGTGATGTGCTTATGGTCTATGAAACAAATGCCAATCTAACACATAGTTAGCATATGAGTCAGCAACTTGATTAAAAATTCTTGGAACATGTATGTATGTTATGTTGTCAAATTATTGTTCTAACAATCTCACACGTAAGAATCTTCGTAATAATATCGGATCCATAATACGATACAAGCCATTAAGCTGTGACACTACTAACTATGAATCAAGACGTACCTCAAGAGATAGAACACCATGTGAAATGGAATCCCGTAATAGCTTGATAATGGCACTATACTTAGCAACATTGTTTGAGGAAGGCTGTAAACATACACCTCCTAAAGACAATACCTGACCCGTAGGAGTATAAATCACCCAAGAAGCAGAGGCTGAGTGTTGAGTGTGGTGGCTAGCACCATCAGCAAATCCTATTTAAGAGGAAGATTCCATTGGCATCTTCCATAAGAAAAAAAAGCTAATCAACAAACCCAATCACCATAAGAAAACCTAACTATGCAAAAAATTGTACAATAATATACAATAATCAGCCCTGGTTGAATATCATGCATAGTATTTTTTAAGATAGAGCCCATTTCTAAGCTTTGCCAAGGTTGTCCCTTCATAATCCACCAGCTCATAGGCGCCCTTTTCTAACACGCATTTGACCACTTAAGGACCATGCCACATGGGATTAAACTTCCCTGCCCCCAAGGGTTCTTTAGCTTGATCCCACAAAAGGACCAAATCTCCTTCATTAAACCTCCTTGAACGGACAAAATTATCATATTGGACCTTAACACAACGCTTATTTACTTCTAAAGTCACTAAGGCATCTTGGTGTTGCTCATCGAGCTGCTCTAAGTGTACCAAACGTTCCTCCAATGTGGAAGTGTCTAGTAAAATATCTATGGATACCTTCAATGAAGGGATTTTGTATTCAACTGGTAAGACAGACTCCACTCCATGTAAGAGCTGATATGGAGAAAATTTTGTTCCATTCTTAACCACATTCCTATAGGCCCACAAAGCAGGATATAAAATGATATGCTAATTCATTTTGCTTTGTGCGATGGTTCGTTGGAGAATGGACTTAAGTGATTTGTTCACTACTTCAACCTGTCCATTCACGTGAGGGTAATAAGAAGAGGAGTGCTCCTGCTTATACCCTAACTTCTAGGCCAACTCTTCCATCATTCGATTCTAAAAGTGCCTATCATGGTCAGCCACAAGCTCTTTTGGAATATCGAACCGAGTAATAATTTGGTTGAATACGAAATGTGCGGCTGTCTCACTGTCAGATTTAATTGTGGGCATAGCCTCAGCCCATTATGTGAAATAATAAATAGCCACTATAATATGATGATGCGCCCCAACTAAAGCTGGGTTGCAATCCATGAAGTCAAGCCCCCACTTGGTGAAGGGACCGGCGGTGATAATTGGATGTAACGGGGCAGGATGTGAGCACATATTGCGTGCAAACACCTGGCAAGGGTGTCACTTCTTGACCATATTGACACAATATTTGAAGATCGATAGCCAAAAATATCCCGCTATCAATATTTTTTGGGCTGTAGAAAGCCCAGATAAATGACCGCCACATGCCCCTCCATGGCAATCATTCAGCACAACCTCAGCCTCTTCATGGGTTAAACAACGACGTAAAATGGAATCTACCCCACGGCGGTACAAAGTGTTATCCACTATAAGGTAGTTCTTAGATATGTGACATAATCGTCGTCGCTCGTCTCCTGAAAGGTGAGTAGGGACCTTCAACATTTGTAAATATATGATGATATCCCCATACCATGGATCTAGAGTTTAGATAAGGAAAATGTGCTCATCGACAAATGTATCCTCATAAACCTCCTCCTCCTCCTTCCTTGGGAAATCGGAAATGAGCTCCGCAAAAATCAACGATTTCTTCGATTTCGCCGAAACAAATTCGAAATCGAATTCTTGCAAAATAACAATGCATTTATTATACTTTCCCCTGATCATCCTTCTAGTGAGGATGAACTGAAATGGATTGACATGAGCTACCACCAAGGTCCGGTGAAGGAGAATGTAGTGTCTCAATCTCTGATCTGCATGAACGGTAGCTAAGGTAAGTTTCTCCACATGGGAATAATTGATTTCCGCATCTATAAGGTTTTAGATCAAATAATTTATGACATGCTCATGGAGCTCCTCATCCTCCTAAACCAAAACCATACCAATCGTCTCCATGGACGTGACCACATAAATCAAAAAGTCACAGCTATAGTCGGGTGGACTAAGCACGGGGGCCGATGCTAAGGCTCACTTAAGTGCATCAAAGGACTCTAGGGCTCGCTCATCCTAGAAAAAGGTAGTGTCCTTCTTTAAAAGATGCATAAATCCTTTAGTCAAATTGGCAAAGTTAACCACGAATATCCATAATAAATTTGCCATGCCTTGCAAACATTTAAGATGTTTAATATTTTGCAGGGGAGACAATTGAAGTATTGCCTCAACCTTTAAGGGATCAACTCTTATACCCTCCTTGGAAACAATGAATCCTAGCAAGCAACCATACTTCAGGAAAAATATGCACTTATGTGGATTTAACCTAACCAGGTAATGGTGGCATCTTTTGAATACTAATATTAAATGGTAGGGATGACACACTCTCAGTCGAGAATGAGCAGCAAGTTCATCCAAAAAGACTTCAATAATCAATTTGAGATCGTGAAAAATCAAGGTCATAGCCCACTGAAATGTGGCTCTGGTGTTTTTAAGACCAAAAGGTATCTTCCGATATGAAAACGTACCCCAAGGACAAATAAATGTAGTTTTGTGTTGATCCTCGGGTTCGATCTGAATCTGATTATATTCGGAAAAGCCGTCCATAAAGGAAAATACCACCCTTCCCACACACTCATCCAAAATTTGATCAATAAATGGTGTGGGAAAATTATCCTTAGGACAAGCACGATATAAATCATGGAAATCAGTGGATATCCGAATCATTTCCTGCTTCTTATTGACCGGAATGAGGTTTTAACCCCACTTTGTCAAGTGAACAGGATAGATGAAACTGGATTTTAACAGCTTTTCTATCTCAGCCTTAATCGCAGGTGCTTTTCTAGGATTCACTACATGCAAACGTTGTCGAACACGCTTCACATTCGGATAGGTATTAATTTCATGTTCGACAATACGAGGGTTGATACCTGGCATTTTCTCGTATGACCAAGCAAATATGTCACGAAATTCTTTGAATAGCTCGGTATACTCTTGAATCTCAGCATGGGAACATTCTTCCCCAATATAGACATTCTCAATCTTGCCAGGATCGTGAGAGATATTGATAGGAATAGTAGGTGATATATTCGCCATGTTCCCATTAGCCATTTGACCAGGAGAGCTTAATGGAACCATGGGACTACCAATCTTCTCGCTAAGAATCTCCCTAAAGTCCTCGTGTTCCAAATGGTCAAGCTTGGGAAGAAAATAATATCTATGATGTAACTCTTCCCAAGGTGGCTCAACCCCAGACATGGCCTCAACAATAGCTTCATCTGACGGAAAAACACTATCAAGGCAATCATGTGTGTGAGAGGACTCAACTGACCATGCAGGAAGTACATATGGTTCCTCCTCCTCTATCCGTGAAGAGGAAGAACTAGGCTCTGCAACACAATCAAGGTTCGCTTGATATGCTATCATTGCTGTAGGCAACGGCACATACGTTTCGATATGTCCGTTCAAAGGACTCGGTGAAGGAAGAATCCAAGGATCTTCCATATGGATGGTGCGAAAAGACATCGAATTCAATGAAAATGAAACCCCACTGAAACTAGATCCAATCATAAGAATGGGTGCAGGACAACTAAATTTCCCCATAAGGGATGGATACATACCTACACCCACACTCCCAGTTGCCGACTGATAATGATCAATAATAGGGATAGAAGCTCCCGACGATGCATTAACACTCATATTTTTGAATGATGTTTGATCAATCATAAAAATCTTCCCATTAAATGGAAATCATACAACTTGAAATAGAGAGGAGGCTACGGCTTGCATACTATACATCCAATTCTGACCCAGTAAAAGATTGTAATGAAGGGGCACATCAACCACCTCGACCTTGATCATGATGGTCTTCCCTCCCAAACGGACCTTATGAGAAGGAAGAATTCCATGCAGCCGAAACGATCTATCATCAAAGGCAGTCAACATGGTAGTGGATTTAGACAAATTGGGAGAACCCAAACCCTTCCAACATGACAAATACATCACGGAAGCAGCAGCACTTTCATCAATCACAGTGCATTTGACGGTCATGTTAAGACATTCTACATGAATCAAGAGAGACACGTAGTAAGGAAAGTGAGGCTGTAGTCCCATGGTTTCAAATTTGATGATGGAAGAAGAGTTATCATCATTCACCCCAAGAGTAGAAAGCAAAGCTTTCCTTTGAGACGTACAACTCTGAAGTACTTCAAGCGCATACATCGCACAAGGAGTTTGGCCCAAATACTCGACAACAAAATAGTTCTGGGCAACTCAGGCATTAGGATTGTGCCCCGAACGCTTTAAGACTCCCTTAGGAATGCGAGGCGCAATCTCAAGTTTATCCATAGGGTTTTCAATATGCAAAGGGCTCTCGGTAGGAGGAGTTTTCTTCCCAATGTCCTGTTGTGACAAACCATAGTCTTTCGCATGAGTCACAACCTTAGTAGCACACACCATGTTGATGCACCCATGACTAGTACCGATTTCTGGTAGATTTTGATCTCCACCTGATGCAAAATGAGGGTCATGGGTCCTCGAGTTCATATTTTGATTATGAGGTAAAGGATTGGTCAGCACAACTGGGCCTTGTGCTATGAACCTCGAGGCGTCTTCCATATGAGGGCACAAGTGAGTGAGGTGGTCATCCTTACATAATTTGCAAGGAAACTTAACCTTAATTTTAGATTGATTATCCCCCCTAGCATTGCGGTCATTCTTGTCATTAAAATTGGCATTTTCATTCTTGTTCCCACCCTTACGATTGTTTTTACCCTTTTTTTTATTCCTTCTAGGCTGCTAGTTTCCCTTCTTCTTTGACGATTGCACAGAAAGTACACTCGTCATTTGGGTGGGTTGAGATAAATCTGTGGCTTGCCCCGAAGTGGATTGATTGATAGACAATTGACTCACTTGTTTCACAACCAAATCCATAGGTTTGGTACTTGTACAACCCATAATGCCATCGGCATGTGGTCCAGGCTTGATCTTGGGATCGAAACTAGAACGCAGAGCGTTAGGTATGATCTCATATAATAGTCCGGATTGAGCATAAATCAAATCCAATTCCTATGCCCTAAAAATTTTTTGTTCCTCATTCTGAACTCCGGATGTCGAAACATCCTTCGCGATGTAAGGTAGCAATGATTTAAGGAACCACTCAAGTAGAAACTCAGGCGGTATGAAAGATTTAATCAACCTCTTCCTTCTACGCCACTCTTGGATATGGTCTAAGATATGTGTGGCTTTGTCCTATTGAAATGTTGACAAGAGTTCTATAGAAACGTCATAATGCATGGGTAGATGGAAGTGACTGAGGAAAGTCATAGCAAGGTCATCGAACAAAATGAATGCCCCCCTTGGTAACTCTATGTACCATTTCACTATAGGCCCGGTGAGGGTGCGTTGAAATAACCTTAGACAGATCGAGTCATCGTGTAAGGAATTGGAAGAGCACCAAAGGTGAAAGGTAGTGAGATGTTCACTAGGATCTTCTCCTGGTTTTCCCTTGAATTTGGGAATGTACGAGGGAATCTTGGTAAGGACAGCTGGCCAAGCCGAGTCATGAGATACCGGATCGTTCATTAGTCTCGACAAGTCAGGTAAATTTAACATTGTGAGGAAAGTGAGCCTAGGTTGAGCAAGTCTATGCCACGCTCCCTGATAGTTTTGGTTCATATAAGGTTGACTACTGTAAATACCATGGCCTTGGCCATAATATCCTCCTCCCGTTTGACCCGTGTAGGGCTACATGGAAGCATTATGATGTGGTGTACCTTGACTATGCGCTGCTACAAATCCATAATTAGAGGAGTAAGTGGGTTTTTGATACCTATACCCATAAGGTTGATAGCTCTATACATACTGCGTTCCATAAGATTGTCCATGAGAAGCTCCATAAGATGTCCCATGGGATATCCCATGAGAAGCTCCATAAGTAGGGATATGGGGAACTCCTTGCGATGGACCATAAGACAATCTAGAAATAGGAATATGACCTCCCAAGACAACAGGAGATATTTGACTCTGAGATACTATTGTGCAAGCAGTCACAGTATGAACATGACTAGTAGCAACATTCCAACTCCAAGGACCACGTGAATGAGGGGGAGGAAGGGTTGTCAAAAATGCATTTGAAGGAGTAGGAATAGAGGACGAAGGGACATGTGAAGGGAAGTAAGTGGTATTCCCTATGGTCACTCGTCTCGATTCTGGTATCCACATATGGCTTACTAACACTAGGTCTAGGGAGAACATGTGAGGTAACTTCCACCATCAGGATGGAAGGTGCAATGTGACTAGTGCTCCCAAATATCTCCGCATGAAAAGGAATAGGAGTGCCCCCAGGTGTAGTGCTAGGTTCAAATTCCAA
Source organism: Pseudotsuga menziesii (assembly GCA_001517045.1). Classification (NCBI taxonomy): domain Eukaryota; kingdom Viridiplantae; phylum Streptophyta; class Pinopsida; order Pinales; family Pinaceae; genus Pseudotsuga; species Pseudotsuga menziesii. The sequence continues at coordinate 675,392 of LPNX010780283.1, forward strand.
CTTGACATGATGTGCTAGATCATGCGCAGGGATATCAGGCATGCCATAACGAACATGACTAGTGCTCGTGGGTTCATGGTGAGTCTCGTCGCCCAGAAACCAATATCAGCGACTTGTGAATGAAAGATCATAACTTGAATGTGAAGGTATTTCTGGTGAAGGATCATATATAGGAGTAGGATATTCCTCCCCAACATCTTGAGGTGGAGAAGACATCTCAGGAATCTCATCCTCGCGATCTCCCATCGTGTGTGAATCAATGTGAGAATTAGTCCGCCCGAACTGTCTATTGCTCTCTTTGAACGGAGGAGGAGATGTGGAAGGCATAAGCCCTTATAAACGATTAGAACGATGAAGTGCTGCACCCGAATCCACAATGAATCAAAAAATTCAAAAATACTCTTTCTAATTATGCAAACCCTAGGAAAACTAACATGCACAGAGCATAAAGCTATACAATGTAAATCCAAATCACAAGCAAACAAGGGTAGGATATGTGAGCTCCTGAATGAAGCAGGTATGTCTCACCTAGGAGAGTCTTGAGACTCCCATACACAACAAGCGAAGGTTCGTAACCAATTATAGTGGCCCTCAATTTCAATGCATATAGTGACTGTGATGTCCGACCCCTACCTAGCTAGGACACCTGCATAATAACCTTTTCAAAGTACCCCCTCGATAACCTAGGTAAGGAAACTAAGGTCACCTCAATATAATCAATGCTCAGGCAGATAGTCGTAGGCGGGATTGATTGTATGGGTAGGGTAGCAAAGACTGAAACTCCCAAAAGAGCCCCCAGATACGAATACAATCCTGGAAATATCTCTGGTGCTACTCAGTTATGACCAGGGGTCATCCTAATCATTAACCGCTCACACTGCCTTGTGCTTAACTCCCTTGTAAGAGGAGGATCCTGAGAAACACTAATTATACCAAGGAATTTCACACTCTCACCTGGACAGACACATACATGTTTCATTTAGTGGTCTTGGAGAATTTACTCACAATTAACTATTCTAAGACCCTAAAACCTAATCTTGTTGGTGCACCCTATAAAATAAAAGAGTGTAATTCATTATATTATGCGTTGATTTTAATTGGCCTATTACTGAAAAGGGCAAATGATCGTGCAACTAATGGTGTTATGAGGCAACAAGAAGTAAAATGCACACCTAACAATCAATGCAAATGCACTGTGTCAAATGAAAAATAGGGTATGCTACTACGTGAAATGCAAAATTCTCCTTAAAATGAAAATGCAATCATTCCTATACGAAAATCTGACTAATACTTCTCCAAGCAAACCTAGTGCAAGTACCATGTAAAATTAAAAATGCAATAATGCATAATGATGCAAAAAAGCAAATATTTTTGTAATTTTTTGAATTAAAATGAGATACTAAAGCAAAAGAATGACTCTACCACCCCCAGACTCTGCAAGCACTATCAAACAGCACCCATGCAAAGCACTAAGGTAAAAGAGACCTAATGCACTAATCCCAAAACAAAAAATAGAAAATGCAATGACAAGAACATTCTTAAAAAATTCAAACTAAAAAGTGTCTCTGGTCAGAAACAGAGGTGTATACAGACTCTAGAAGCATCCAAGGAGACTCATCAATCTTCAACACTCACCCAATAACACTTAATATTCCCCTAAAAGGAAAAACTTAGGGAATATGTGACTGTGCAAAAAACCCACGTATATACGCGGATATCCCAGTAAAAACCATGTGTACACGTGACTGTAAAGCTGAAACTCACATACAGGAAGAAAGAGATAAAAAAGAAGGTAAACAGACAAGCTAAGACAAAATTTACTCCTATCAGACACTACCAGGAAAACATTCCCCTAGACCCAACTCAGAAACAGAGAAATCAGAGCAATTCAATAACATTGAATGTCGATAAAAAACCCCAAAGGAAATGACTAGGAACTCCCCAGTATGGTCGCCAATTCTGTTACGGAGAAAAATTCCTATGGATTAGGGTACCACAATAGATAGGGTAACTGTAGAAATCAATCCTTTCCTATATGAAAGAGAAACCAAACATCTAACACTAAAGGATCTCGAAACATACCTTATTTCAGACGATTGATGTAGATCCCCATTGAGCTTTTCCACTCTCACTTCTATTGATAATTTGCTCTCTCAACATTCAGCAAACAAGACAAGCATGCTATATATAATTGTGTTAGACCTACTCTAGCATATATAATCAATAACATATAAGAATTTAAAATAATCCATCGATTCAATAGTCATTTAAATACACATTATTGGACAGGAAAAGATATTTCTATTAATATAAATCAGATATTACAATAGTGACAACTTCTGTCGGCACGTCTGCGAATCGGAGAAACTGATTCCTCCACCTGGGCCTCCACCACTTCAATCCTCTATCTCTCGATAGCAAGCTCACAAGAAAATGAAAGCTTGGGAAGAACACAAAGTGCTCCAAGGGACAAAGGGATGTAGACTTAAGTATAAGCTCTGGCAACAATGGACTATAGTTTTCTTGCTCTTCAATTCCCCTCCTCTTCAATGTATCCAAAGGGTTCCATATGTTGATTGCATGGGCAGACCCGGGTTTACTATAATTAATCAACAACACCCCAAACTCACTGGCCCTTTTGGCAATAGACCGCGAAGCGATCTGAAGTCTCACCTGAAGTGAATCTAATGGGTTGGCCAAGACTCAAGTGTCTTGGACCAGGTTCTGTGCATCCTACGTCCCTGTTCTTACTCCTGTGAACCCCAAGGTCAGCTATTTCTGCGCATCGCACGTCCCCTTCTACTCGCAGCACTTTTAGCCGTGCGATTCTTATCCACACGCAAGTCACACAATCTCTTCCCTCGTCGCACAACTTCCACTTCCTCACAATACCTCCAACCCTATCGCACCTCTGCGCACCGCGAAACACCAACCCTCTCCCCAACGCTAAGCCCTCATCTCGTAGTATCGCGCACCGCAACTCCTCTACCGGTGCGATATCGCCTCTCTGCGATATCCTACCACTACGACTTTGCACTCTTAGCGTTGACTGTGCCGGTGTGCGAAACTCTACTTTGCAGAAGTTCTATTGTGATTAAATGGTCATTAGAAATAGATGTAAAGGAGTCCTTAAACAGCTTACTAAAATACTTCACTTATCTCTATCCTCTTGCATTATCATGAACTGAGCCATACATACATTCACTCACTATAACTAACATCATATGCATAACAACCAGTAACAATAAGCAAATACAATCACATTCATACAACACATAACACGCAGATTTAACGTGGTTCGCCCCCAGGATGGGAGTTACGTCCACCAAACTGTGCTTCTATTATATATCTTGAGGGAAGTTAGCACAGTCTGTTGCACCGCCTATGCAGTGCAAGATCTCTTCTAGATCTCTGGTCTATTTCTATATCTATATTGCCTTCCTTCAATATATCCTTCCCTCACTTCCTCTCTGTGGATGGTTACATACATACTCAAATGGCTCACAGACAAGCTAGGTATCTGGATCGTTACAGCACAGTCTGTCTGATTGACTCCTGAACTACAAAAATAATCAACTGAACAACCAATGACTCAATCCTATGGGCCAACCTACTGGCTAACTGACTGATTGGCTAACTAACTAATCAACCGACCAATCCTTTCCAATACAAAATATATGCTTTTATAGGCGGACCGAAGGTCTCGCCATTACAACACTGTGGGCCTGTCCCAACAGTAACCCCATACCCAAATTAGTGACAGTCGGTCCTCTCTGTCCTTGAGGTAGTCGCTTCCCGTCACACCACAGCTCTCTGCAGTCTTCCATGCTTCCCGGCACTGACCATGGGTACTATGCACCGCTTCTCTTCCTGTCCTTCGCCTTCAATTCTTGAGCCTCATTGCTCCTTCTTCTTTATGAGGGTCGTTGAGCCCTCCTGTCTTCCGCCGCTGCCTTCAATGCAGTGGTTGAGCTTTCTTCTCTCAGCCACTCGGGTACCGTTGCCTTCTTGACTCTTCTATCCCAAAAGTCATGGTTTTCGGCTCTGCTCTCCAGCCGGAAACGTGCTACGGCGTCATAGCTCTGCCTTGTCCTCTTTCCGCCAAAACTTATGTCTTTCCGCCAAAACTAGCAGCTTCTTCTGTAGCTGCGGGACCCTGCTCCAATAGTCCCCTAACACCTACTTGTGGCTCGCCCCCGAGCCACCTGGAACAGGCTTCTCCTGCTGCAACTTATCCTTCACCTCCTGCGAAGTACGCTGTAACCTGCCTTGAAGTCCTGCGACTTCATTCTTCATCTCCTCGGCACGTTCTTTCTGGAGTTTCGGTAACTTTGCTCGCTGGGCTCTCTTATCCTTTCTGCCCATAGTCCCGGTTTCGCTCTCTTCGTTCTTTGTTCTGTATGAGCACTCTAGTGTTTGAGAAGTGTTCCACAGATATCCTTTCCTTTTTATCTGGGTTAGAACTTTTATCACAAGGAAAATCTGTATCTTCCAGCCTCCTCAAACCTTTCCTTCCATCTAGAGCCTCGTGGACGGATAAGAAGCAACCCATGGACTCCGTTCCGAGAACAAGCCTTTGTCCTCGTTCTGGAAGTCTCCCCTCCACTGGGTTTGCAGTCTTCTTCCACTTCTCTTCTCTTCGAAGTGGTCTAGGTCCACATGCTTACGCTGACCCTCAGGTTTCTGCTTCAGTACCTTCACCATGTTTCGTGCTTTTCTTAGCTGATCAGATAGGTCAGTGACCTTCTCCCGTTGCTTTCTTTTTCTCATTTTTACCTTCCTTCTAGCGGGAGATTTCTTCTCATCAGTCTTCTGCTCTGCTTTCTTATCTTCAGTGATCGGCTCGGCGTTCTTCTTCTCCTTAGCAGAGACTTTAGTGACAACTTCTACTTCTGGCGCTTGAGTCGTCATCCTTAGCGACTGTCTAACTTGTGCTGTCTCTCGTTTCACAACCCTGGACGTCGTCATGGCGGATCTACGGTCACCAAGACCAGGGTCAAAACATCTCAACATACTTTCTAGAGGTTCGCTTTTAGTCAGAATCCGCTTGGCTCAATACTCTAGGCGTGCAGTGGCTTCGAACTCTGGAAGTAACTGTACTCTACAACTTAATTGGCTCTGCTCAGGGGACACTTAGCACTGCATTGCATAGTTCTCAAGATTTGGCAACTGTACCCTTCCTGCTTGAAGGATGTTGTTGCTAGGGTTTTCACCCTAGCTTGTGCGAATGAGCACCTACTAAGGAATATGGATTCCTTAGTAGCAGTTCAATGATATATGAATTAAATAATGATAAACTGAAACAAAAACTAATCTAAATACGTTCTTGAAGCTAAAACAGTAAAAAGCAAATAACATGAAACAATACAGTGAAAAGTAAATAATATAAAGCAAAAACGGTAAAGAAATAAATAATGATCTTTATTGATGTTACCTCCAATGAGGAGGTTGATGGAGTCCGTTGCGCTGGTCTGATGTCGGTGGCTTCGAGCTCCAAGCTGCTCCTTCTCTTTCTCTGGTGGTGGAAATGGGCCAAAAAGAGTTCTCAATGGTGAAAGTAGCTTAATGGTAAGCTAGGGTTTCAAGAACAATTTCGGCAGAGGGAGGATGCTTATGATAATGGATATGGAATAATGGGTCTCCATCACTTATTTATAAAACCATGTGGTTTAGGTCAGCTTTTTAGGGTTTTAGCTGTTTAGGGTTTTAGCTATTTAGTATTTCTTCTTTTTTCCTCATTATTTTATATTTTTTATTCCTTTTTGGATATTTTTGGAGGAAAAAAGGATTTTATAGCCTTTTGGAGGCATTTTAAGCTTTT
>LPNX010780283.1:697691-748101 GCA_001517045.1 Pseudotsuga menziesii
TATGGATCATCCTAACTTGGACGCTTGAATGGTTCCTGTCTTCAATAATTCTTGAGCCCTAAGTCATATATGATCAATAGTCTTAAGTTTCCCTATGTTTTTGTAGTATCAGATGGTATATGACACAAAACGGATAGGAATATTGAATATGAACACTAAAAGAGGGTAATATTTGAACCCAACATCTTCCCCCAATTGAAGGGATTGCAGGTCCCTACTGTAACTCATCCTGAAGAATCAATATCACTCTCCTTTGGTAGTTGGGTGAGTAAGTAGGTTTTAATCCAGTCCTTAGCTTCCTGTCCCTACTCCTTAATTCTTCTGAAGCCCAAAAATTCAATGATGTCTTCCCCGTATCCTGAATCATCCTCCTCTCTTGGATCTGCCCGTAATATTGGAAAACAAAATATGAGGCCTATCCATTTTATCCTGAGTGTTTTCAAATAGTCAAGGTACCTAGGGACTCTATCCAGAGCCTTATAAAAATCCTCTATGGATAATGGCTCTCTCTTGCATTGTTCATTATGAAGATCGAATTGTCTACTCTGAATAGAGAGAACTATTTGCAACCTATTTAGGCCAATCTATTTTTCACAAGAAGAGATGGTTTATGACTAATTAGTGTTAAAAAATATAAATAAAATCTTATTATTCCATCTTTGTTAGATTTTTCTCATACAAGTCTTGAGGATAAGGTTCAATCCTAAAATGTATTCCCTCCATCTTTTCCCTGTTCATTACAAAAGATAAAGCTTTGTACCACGTGTTCTTATTGTTCATGAAGGAAAAAAGGCTCTTAACTGCACATATACAACCAAGGGATTGGGATCCCAATTACCAACATCAGGTACTGCTAGATTGTGAACATAAGCTTCACACAACAAATTTGTATCCTCTTCAGTACAAACTTGGTATAGTATCCTAAACTGGTCTTTAGTCTTCGCAAAACACATGCAATCAGCTGCAAAATCCTTATGAAAGAGAGAAATGAATTGACTTTTAAGATACACAACATACATAGTAGAAGGTTGTGAGTAGGACTTCATCACATGAGCTAGATGACACATGTATCCCTTATCCATCCTTAACCTAAAATTCTTTTGACTCAGCCTCTATATTTCTAACCTTGAATTTCTGATTTGTATTCTACTGGCCTGCCTCTGTGGCTCTGCATCTGCATATTGTTTGGCCAGCCTTTGCACATTGTTTCTTTAGTAATTGCAGCTGCTCCTCCATATGTTTCCATTTATCCTCCTTCTCTTCAAATTTCCCAATGGCCTTTTTATAAGGACCTACATCATCCATAACTTATTTATGTTTCTCCTATCATGACTTGCCATCATCACACTCTGTGGATGATTAAAATGCTTTGTCATGTTCATGTTGATGTAATTGTAACTTCAGAATGTATTCACCTATGTATCTTATGTCTTGTACCCCGATGTTTATTTCAGGATGTGTCTGTAATGTAATTGAGTCATGTCATGCCCCGATGTTCTGATTGGGAGGATCTAAATGTAAAAAAATCATGTCAAGTCATTGTGGGTAACCCTCCTATTGTTCAAGGGTTAAAGTCCCCACAGTTTCGGGACACTAGGGTTATTAGACTCACCTATTGAAGTCGGCGCTAGTTGGGTTTATTCAAGTTGGGAATTACTATAAATAGAGAGTGAGCCTCTCTATTTATCACACACTCACTCACACTCAGTTTTAGTGCATAGCTGAGGAAGTAGAAGACATTGGGTCTAGGAAGAAAGAGGTTGCTGCTGTCGGGAGATCATCTTACTGTTTTGGGTTTTTACTTTTGGTGCTAATTCTATCTCTAAGGAAGTTGCGGGGTTTTCTCCATTTATGGTTTCCTTGAGGAAAAACACTATGTTCTTTGTTTCTTGTGTTTGATTGTTGTGCTTGTTATTCTCTCAGTTAAAGATCCTAATAATGCTAGCTTAATGTTAAAAATATAACATGGTATCAGAGCTAACCTGAGAAGAAGACACTATGTAGCTGTGGGAACTAGGGCTTCCTACTTTTTCGATATTCCTCCACATATTTTAAGAAAAATAAGGTTGGATTAACTCTCCTCCTTAGGGCGCATCTTTCTGTCAAAGCAGAATCCAATTCTGAGGTTTTTCAGTTTTGGACCTGACACTACTGTCGGAAATTAGGGCTTTCCACAGAAGTGGAACTTTTCAGTGAACCCAGGCCTGGATTGATGTCCTCCCCAAAATATAAGTTAGGGATCAAGATCAAAGCATTTGGTTGGATAGAACTTTGGAAAAGAAAAACCCTAATCTGCTCCTAAAACAGCACTGTAAGATTTCAGCTCCAAATCCAGATCCGACATCTTGAACTGGTAAGATCTAAATATTTTGTATTTCCATTTGAGGTTCTCAATTAAGATGTCTCATCATACCAATCCTAATGAAAATATTGAGGGAGATGATAACTTTCGAGCCTGGAAGTATAGGATCTCCTTGGTACTGGAAGAAAATGAGTTGGACTCCTATATCAGTGAGGAGGTTCCAATTCCGAAGGGAGATGAGACTAAGGCCTTACATAAGAAGAAGTTGGTTATGGAAAAGAGGATTATTGCTGATTCAATCAAGGATCACTTCATACCACAGGTGTCCTCCCTAAATACACCTAAATCTATGTTTGATTCCCTAACCAAAATGTTTGAAGGGAAGAACATAAACCGGAAGATGACTCTGAGAAACCAGTTGAAGAATGTAAAGATCCAAAATGCAGAAACCATCCAGTCTTACTTTAAAAGGGTCTCTCAGATCAAGGAACAACTGGAAGCAGTAGATGAAGAAGTAGAAAATGCAAAGATTGTAATGAACACCTTGAATGGTCTCCCTAGATTATGGGACTCCTGTATTCAAGGGATCTGTGCTAGAAAGAAGTTAGTCAAGTTCAGAAGAATATGGGAAGAATGCTCTCGAGAAGAATCTTGGATAGTAGCTCGAGACGAAAAGATGGGAAGTGAATATCAAGCTCTCATAGTACAATCCAAGAAATCTAGATCTAGCCAGCACAGAAGTAAGTACTCTCATCAAAGCAATAAATCTAGAAATCCTAGAGATTTGTCTAAGTACATTTGCTATACATGTGATGAAAGAGGACAGTTTGCTAGAGATTGTCCTAAAAATAAAAGAGGCTCTCACAAGAAGGGAAACAAGAGAAGACATCATGCTCATGCTGCAGAAGATGATGGACCTTCCACAAAGAGAAATAGACAAGTCAGTGATGATTCTTCAAGTGATGAATAATATGTTCTTATCTCTGCTCTCACGGGAACTATCACACATGGCAGCAATTATTGGCTTATAGATAGTGGTGCTTCCAAGCACATGACAGGATTCAAGGAATCCTTTGTGAAATTATTTGAACATGAATCACCTCACAAGGTGAAACTTGGAGATGACTACCAGTATCCAATAAAAGGTAGTGGGGAATCCTCATACAAGCTAGACTCTAGAAATTCTATGACAATGAAGGAAGTATTGTTTGTACTAGGACTAAAGAAGAATCTCCTCTCCATATCTACATTAGATGCAAAAGGAATGAGGGTTGCATTTATAGATGGTCAATTCATCACGTGGCCAAAAGGAAAGACCATTAATGATGCAATAGTGATTGGGGAACAAGAAGGAGGCTTATACAAATTGAAGGGACATCCAGATTAAGATTTGGTTCATGACTTAGTAGAACCAAATGATATTTGGCATAGAAGGCTTGCACATGTTCATTACAGAGCACTACCACTTGCAAGAAAATCTATTGAAGGTATCCCAGAAATGTAGACAAAACATGAAGATGTATGCGAAGGATGTGTGAAAGGGAAGAACACAAAGAAGGCATTTCCAAGTAGCGAAAGCAAGGCAAAAGGAATCTTGGAAATCATCCACTCCGATGTATGCGGTCCAATGTCATCTAGTTCACTAAGCAGGTATGCATACTATGTTTCTTTTATTGATGATTTTTCTAGAAAGGCATGGATATAATTTATGAAGAGCAAAGATGAATTATTTAGTAAGTTCAAGGAATTCAAAGCCTTGATCGAGAACCACACTGAGAAGAAGATCAAGACCTTTCGATCAGATAATGGCAGAGAATTCACTTCGAATGAATTCAAAGAACTATGTAAAGACTCAGCGATTAAGAGGGAGTTTTCTACTCCTTATAATCCACAACAGAATCGGATTGCAGAAAGGAAGAATAGAACTATCATGGAAGATGCAAGAGCAATGCTTCATGATCAATATATTCCTATGCATCTTTGGGCAGAAGCTGCCAAAATAGCGGTGTATGTAAAGAATCGTACTCCACATAGAGTACTTGAGAAAAAGACTCCTGAAGAAGTCTTCTCTGGAAAGAAACCAAAATTCAGCCATCTCATAATATTTGGTTGTCCAGTGTACATTCACATTCCAAAAGAGAAGATGACAAAATTAGATCCTTTAGGAAAGAAGGGTATATTTGTGGGATACTCTGAAAGCTCAAAGGCTTACATAATATACTTACTAGGGTTCAAGAAGATTGACATTAGTAGAGATGTAACATTTGATGAAGATTCATCCTACATCAAATCCAGGAAGAAACTGGCTGAAGAACCTGAAGAAACAAGAGAACCTAGAATTCATGATACAATCATTAACGAAGAAATTCAAGAAGAAGATCAAGAACTAGAAGAACGTCAAGAACCTGTAGATCCACCTCTGGAGAAGAATCCTCATAAGAGGAAACCTGCTTGGGTACGTGAAATTATCCAAGGTGTAGAAAGATATGGAGCTTTAGAAGAAACACCCAGAGGAAGAAAGAGAACTAGATCATGTTCTAGTTACGTATCCTTACTATGTGACATTATTGATAAAGAACCTTCCAACTATGAAGAAGCGGCAGAACAGAAAGAGTGGAAGGATGCTATGATCGAAGAGTATCAATCAATCATGAAGAATGATGTTTGGGATGTTGTCCCCAGACTAGAAGGGAATTCCATTGTAACTTCCAAATGGATCTACAAGATCAAGCATGCTACAAATGGCAGCATCGAGAAACATAAAGCAAGATTCATGGCTTGTGGTTTCTCCCAGAAAGAAGGAATAGATTATGAAGAAACCTTTGCACCTGTAGCCAGATACACTTCCATCAGATTAGTACTTGCTCTAGATACAATGATGAAATGGAGGATACACCAGATGGATGTTAATACTGCTTTCTTGAATGGTGTAGTGGAAAAGGAAGTGTATGTGGAGCAGCCACTCGGTTTTGAGACACATGACAGAGAGTATAATGTATGTAGATTGAAGAAAGCCCTGTATGGTTTGAAACAGGCACCCAGGACATCATCCAGTAGAATTAATGGTTTCCTATCCAGTTTGGGCTTTACCAAGAGTAAAGTAGGTTCCAACCTTTACTACAAGGTTGAATATGGCAATCCAATGATACTCCTACTATATGTGGATGATCTATTTGTAACAGGTATGGATGGGTTGATTGCTGATACGAAGAGGAAACTTGTTGTTGAGTTCAAAATGAAGGACTTGGGTATGATGCACTATTTCTTTGGAGGTGTGGCAGAATGCATATGGAATATTCCTTGGACAAGGGAAGTATGCAATAGAGAATCTAAAGAGATTCGGAATGATGGACTACAAAGCCATAACCACACCTATGGCATCGAACTTGAAATTATTGAGTGCTGCTTCATCAGAAGCATTTGGCTACGATGTATCATCCGATGATTGGGTCCTTGATGTACCTGACGAACACAAGACCAGATATTTTCTTTGTTGTGAACACCTTGATCCAATTCCTAAAATATCTGAGATGTGTTCACTTGATTGCTGCAAAGCATATTCTGAGGTACCTGAAGGGTACAGTTGACTATGGGCTCAAGTACGAGGCAAATCAGAAGATTAACATGGAAGGTTATGTTGATTCAGATTGGGCAGACAATGCCATCGATAGGAAGAGCAATTCATGATGTTGCTTCAGTATGGGATCATGTGTGATCTCTTGGTTTAGCAGGAAGTAATCCCGTGTTGCACTGAGTATAGCTGAAGCAGAGTATGTTGTATCTTGTTCAGCTAGTTGTGAGGCAGTATGGTTGAGGAAGCTACTATCTGATTTATTTGATCTCTAGATGGATGCTACTTGTATATATTCTGACAACCAGAGTTGTGTGACGTTGTCAGAGAAACCTGTATTCCATGACAAGTCGAAGCATATCGAGATCAAGTATCACTATATCAGGGATATGGTGCAGAGAGGAGCAGTGAAGCTCTAGTATGTTGTGACAGAGGAACATATAGCTGATGTATTGATGAAGCCATTGGATAGAGTTAAGCTTGAGTACTTCAGGGAGAATTTTGGTGTTCTCTAGATCGAGGTTCCCTCCAAAGGGAAATGATGATACCGAGAGCCATTCTGACATGGTGAGAGGATTAGGTTCCTTCCATGGTCAGATGTAAGGGCTGAGCCATTCTGTCATGGTGAAAGGATTTGGTTCCTTCCATGTTAGATATGAGTGCTAAGCCATTCTGATGTGACTATAGGATTGGTCCCTACATGATCAAATGTAAGGGCTAAATGCCATTCTTGGAATGGAGGCACCTGGTCAGTTACCAGGAAAACTTAGTCTGGTACTGAGGTCCATTCTGATATGAATGTAGGATGTAGTATTACATGATCAGATGTGAGTGCATGGACATTTTGATGTGATTAAGGGATGTGTTCCCACTTGATCAGATATAAGGGCTGATGCCACTCTCTAGGATAATGGAGGCACTTGGTCAGTTACCAGGAATCCTCAGTCTGGGACTGAGAGCCCTTTCGATGTGGTGTTTTCGAACATGGTCGAATGTAAGTATAGAGCCCTTTTGATGTGGTGTTTTTGAACATGGTTGAATGTAAGTACAGATCCCTTTTGATGCGGTGTTTTAGAACATGGTCAGATGTAAGTGAAAATACCTTCTGATGCGGTGTTTTTGCACATGGTTAGATATAAGTACTGAGCCATTCTGGCGCGATGTGTTTACATATGGTCAGATGTGAGTGCTAGGACTTTCTAACAAGATGAGGTCAGATGTGAGTGCTGGGCATGCCTTTCTCACAAGATGAGGTTAGATGTAAGAGCTAGGTAGGCCATTTTGAATTAGGGTCAGATATATGCGCTGATGAAGACCTACATGAAGGGTAGGCCTATAACCATCATGAAAAAGGGCTGGCTTTGTAGAAATTCCTATGACGAGAATAATTGAGAGATAGCACTAATGATAACGATGATCCAGAATTGATGGTGATCCAGATCAAGTGATGATCCAGATGTGATGATGATCCAGACTTGATGATGATCTAGATTAAGTGATGATCTAGACTTGATGATGATACAGTGATGATCCAACAGTGATGATCTAGTGGTTGTGATGATCCAGATCTCATGATGAAGAAGACTTGAAGATGAAAAAGACTTGAATACGATTATGAATTGAAGACGAAGAAGACTTGAAGATGAAGAAGACTTGAAGATGAAGATAACTTCAAGATGAAGACAACTTGAAGATGGAGATGACAAGATGATCCAGTTGATATAGAGAAGAATACCAGTGCTGAAAATTGTGTCGAAAGAATACCTTCCTAGTTAAGAGGGAGTGTTGATGTAATTGTAACTTTGGAATGTATTCACCTATGTATCTTATGTCTTGTACCCCGATGTTTATTTCAGTATGTGTCTGTAATGTAATTGAGTCATGTCATGCCCCGATGTTTCGATCGGGAGGATCTATAATGTAAACAATTCATGGTAATTCATTATGGGTAACCCTCCTATTGTTCAAGGGTTAAAGTCCCCGTAGTTCCGGGGCACTAGGGTTATTAGAAGAACTTAGTGAAGTTGGCCCTAGTTGGGTTTAGTAAAGTCAGGAATTAGTATAAATAGAGAGTGAGCCTCTCTATTTATCACACACTTACTCACACTCAATTGTAGCACATAGCTGAGGAAGAAGAAGACACTAGGACTAGGAAGAAAGAGGTTGCTACTGTCGGGAGATCATATTACTGTTTTGGGGTTTTACTTTTGGTACTGATTCTATCTCTGAGGAAGTTGTGGGGTTTTATCCATTTATGGTTTCCATGAGGAAAAACATTGTATTCTTTGTTTCTTATGTTTGATTGTTGTGCTTGTTATTCTCTCAGTTAAAGATCCTAATAATGCTAGCTTAATGTTAAAAATCTAACAGTTCAATCGCTTTCAGAAAAACCTGTATCCCTTCCTAACATATTTAGATATTTAACTCATTTTTCAATTCATTAACTTTCTTTTTAAACTTATTCTTAGTGTGCATCATTCTTTTATTAAATCCCCCTTTTGTAAGACTCCTGAAGTAATTAACACCAAAATAGACTTTATTTTTGTAAACAGACCTCGGCCTCTTTCTACATTTTGATGCAGGTACCCTTTCTATATGCTCTTCCTCCTTATTACCTTTTTATTCATGCTGGATTCTTCTCCTTTACATTCGAGGAGAATGTACAACAACCATATACAGGAATTTTTTTGGGATGAGTGTCAAATAGGAGAAACTAGGGCCCCCCTTACTAGTGAGAAACCTAAGGTATCACAATTTTGTGTATTTGGTTGTGCTATTTATACTCATGTGCTTGAAAAAAAGAGGACTAAGTTTGAACCCTTTAGCATCAAGGGTATATTTATTGGTTACGGTGAGACCTCGGAGGCTTACAGAATCTGTATTCCAGTAGGGTGGAAAACAGTAATAATTTGAGATGATAAATTTGATGAGGATGGATGGTCCTTGAAGTCTTGACTCTCAATATCCTTAAGTAAAGGTTAAGGAGGGAGATAAGCATGCTTTCCCAATGGCTGATTAGAAAGAAGAAACATCATATTCAGATCAGATAGGTTCAATTCAAGGAATAGAGGCTAGAGGCTTCAGTACCATCTAGATCAATAAAGAAACCAAGATGGCTTACCCAAACATTTTGAGAGGCACAAGAACAAGTAACAGTACCCAAATATACATTTTGGGTGAGTAATCCTCCTAAGAAATTTTTGAGTGATGTTGCATCATTGTCTTCTATCACTTTCTAGCGGCGATGAAGCAGTTAAAGAGAAGGTGTGGCAAGATGCTATGATAGAGGAGTATGTTCCTCCATGCAATAATGTAGTATGAATACCCCAGTCGACCATATAGCACTACGGCTCTCTAAGCCATTTTTAGATGCATTGTCTAGTATGTCTCTAAAGGCAGGCAGTATTCCGTGAGCTTCTTTAGGCATACAATAAGCATTTTGATTCTCACATAAAGCATAGCCACTGGTAATGAGAATTTAGAGGGTCCTGTTTGGAAACATGCATAGTTCCTTCCTTTCAAAGGCTCACTCGTGGAAGGAACAAGAATGAGGTCACTAGCTTCAAATTTTGCAGAACTTCATCCATCATTATTATTATTTCTTCGTCATCTTCATTGTATCATAGTTATGGATAGTCTGACAAATTCTTTGATGATAATGCGAAGAGAGGACATTGGTAATGTCCCAGTAAAGGTTTCACATGGTAAGGAAAGCACTACTTGGCTTGTGGTGAGTTGGAAGCTGAATGTTGGTACTATGCAGCATGGCATACAAAGCACAAAAATTGCTATGGCCTTCACATTATGTTAGGACTGTAGTGGAGAGTTTTTACCTTAACTTAAACAACTAGTATTTGCATTCCTTCCATTGCGAGATTATGGTTTGAAATTTATTTTTCAAGGGGATTTCACACTACAATCATCCAGGGAGGAAGTCGAGACTCGATGGTTATAGTGATAGTGCTTGCTCCCTTTAAAAATATCCACATAGAATGGAATTTACCCTAAAGAAAATGAAAATGATATGGATGTTCAAAATGATCTACACTCCACAGATTTCTTTGATCCAAAAGTCAACAATTCTTATTTGAATGCACAACCAAAATGCATACCTGGCCTTTGCATTATTTCTAACCAACCTTCACTAATATCATCGCCTATTAGTTCAGACAGATCTGAAGAGTGTTCTTTCCTGGGTTTCAGTCTTATGCATTTGATAGGAACATGTGATCTTCTATCACAACAATATCAAGCTTCAAGGAAGCTTACTATGAACAGATCAAAGAGCAAAGTTTCTTCTAGGGTTTATTACTAACTTTATAATACCGTCTCACTTTTCAAATGGTAAGAACCTTGGCTCAATAGCAGTTCATTATGTTCAATTTTTTTCATGATAAATAATGTTGTTTTAATTATCACATTGTCCACTAATGAATGAAATGTGACAATGTCTCATGATTGTTTGCAGTGGATTATCCAGAAAGTGCTGTTGAACATATTTACAGAAGATTTTTGTATTTTGTGCATTGTATCATTTTCATATGGACGTTCATTTTTCTCAAGACTTAATGTTTCATTCATTACATTTTAGTGGCACTAAATGGAATATTCTTTGATTTCTTAGCCAATATTGAATCATATATTTGTTGTTTAATGAATTTCCATGATTTAAAAAGTGGCTCCACCCTAGAGGATGGAATATGGTCGGGTTCTGCAGCCTTCCTTAAGCGCAATACAAATGAAAGGGATTTATTTAAGTCCTCTGGTAACAAAAATCACTACTGCAGGATACAACTTATATTTGTTTTGTTAACAACACTAGAAAGATGATGGCATTATTTTACAAGTTCAATTCAATAGTTGTGTGTTACCATTCAAACTGACAATGCAACTCAGGTGTTTCCATTTGGATGAATTCACTGGTGAAATCAAGGAGGCCCATAGTGTTAATATGCTTGGTTCTCTTCCTCCATTAAATGACATCCTCCATCACATTACAGTTCCTTGTAGCATGTACCTTTTCTGATTTTCCATAGTAGAATATTTATTTATTTATTTGACAGTTACGTGTGTTCTGCAATAGGATTTTTACATTATCATTATATTTTTCTACTCTCCTGTAAGAATCTGTGCAGTTCACTAAGAATTTGTGTAGTTCATTATCTTCTAGAAATGATTTCATACAATTGGATTCTTATTTACTTTTTGTAATCATTCACTAAATTGATCACATAGGAATCAACATCAACCCTGTATAAAAGGGTATAATGCATGAAACCTACTCTCAAATACAAAATGACTTACGCCTCCATAATTTGGAAAACCTTTCATCTCATCCTCCTGTGGTAAATGTGTGAAGCTGATACCACAACTCCTCTTCTGCTTCCAAACATGTACACATCATAACAGATAAACAAAAAAGATAAATTTTGCAATCAGCCTAAACTTTCTTATTCCACTTGTTGCTGGTAGCATGTCAATAAAAAACAATGGTCAAGATAGTGGAGATAAACAAATACCATCAGCTTGAACTTTCTAAGTCTGCTTCTTTCTGGTACCATGTCACTCAAAAACAATGTTCAAGATAGTGTTGCATTTGCAACTGAAAATCAAGTTAACTTGGTGTTTGGTTTACCTCATGTAGTTAATGGCCATGAGGCAGAAGCATTTGTGTGACCTGGGAAATGCTTCACGAGTAAGATACCTTCATTTCATGCTAGATGGGATTAAATTTGACATCGGTTTCATTTTTTAGTTTCCAATTTGCATACTATTTTTCTAAGTTTATTCTTCCCACTTTCAACAGTTTAGCTTGTGTATGGTATAATTATGACGTTATTGGTATTATGGTGTCAACCTTTACATGTCAATATATGAAATTTCATGCCAAATATTGTGCATGAGCTTTCCTATGGACCTTTTGGAGTTGGTTGTTGCAGCATATTCAAAAACAATTTCATCAAAAGGGAACCCTCCTACAGAGTTTCTTCATATTTTTTCTACTGATTATGTATGGATGCCACTTTTTCATTTTCAGAACTTATAAATTAAAAGAGAGCATCATTTTTCTGAAATAAATGGTTCCCATCTTGTATAGGGTCCTATTCTTCCTCTTCCCTTCTTACTTTCTCTGCAGCAGAAGGAAATGCATTTAGGGTCTATTGGTGAGTCTCCAACATTGGAGTGTGAAAAAATAAAGGATCAGTGTCGATTCATGTTGAATACACTTGAGAATCTTAAGAAAGCTGATTTGATTCCTCAAGTTGATGGCTCCACCATTGTCTCTCTTTTTGACGACAGAGATATCTAGTCTTGCAAGCAAGATTTGAAGGAAGACAAGTATTTGCTTCTCCATGAGGTTGGGTGCAAAATGTTTGTTAATAGATTTATTAATGCTAAAGAGGTTGGGTGCAAAATGATTTTTGATATAAAAATGCATGATAAGTTTGTTGGCAGTGCATGATGCAATTTCCAACCTAAAAATGAAGTAACAAGGCCAGTGATGTCTGAGTTAGATCATAGCATCTATTGCACAGATCTGGGAGCACACCTCCTTTAAAATCCCATCATAAGGACTGTAACATTGCTTCCTTACAAACTAAGAAACACACCTTGTTTTGATATCTACTATTTTTGAACCTCCTCAGTAATGACTGTGTGTGTGAAAATATGGTTTGTAGAATGGTACTCCAAGTAGAAATTTGCATGTCCTTTGGCCCTTAGTCACCTTCCTTCAAGTTTGTTTGAAAGCAATAAATGAAGAACTGTCGTGCAGAGCTTGGAGAATGCGACGATTTGTGTGGATTCCAATGCAAAACACTCCATAGCAAGATCTTAATCCCTTCATAAAACTGATGGCTTATAGTTGATAAGGAGTGGACATATTGAAAACCTGGGCTCTCTTTAGACTGAAGCGATCAGTTGATGTGCCATGATGCTTTTCTATACATATATTGTCAACCATGTGGTGCTTTATTTACTTGAGTACATATCTCATATTTGAGGGTGAAAAAGTAGCAAGTGTGTTTAGCATTTACGGTGTGAGGAAGTGGTATTATTTCACGAGGTGGTGCATTTGCAATGATACTTAAAACTGTTGGAACTGCACATAAGTGGGTGACTTTGTGCTCAACAATGGCATCAAATATGTCTTTTACATTTACACTTCTGCAGAAAATACTAGTGCCACCTTGTGCAGCCATGTCCCATGGAAATCCCCAACCGTTACAATGAAACATGGGTGTTGTCCATAAGTAAACATGCTTAGAATTCATTTCCCATGATAAAATAATACCAATTGTTATGAGATAGGCACCTCTATGACTTTACACAACACATTTAGGATTGGACATGGTTCCTGATGTGTAGTTTAATGAGATAACTTCCCATTCATCATCAGGCCAGCGAGTCTCAAAATTTGGATCTCCACTTATCAAAATCTTTTCATAATCAAGAATATCTTTATGATCTTCATTCAAAGACTATTCTCTAGATTTTTCCATTTCATGGATCACAATAATTAATGGTAATTCCTATGTCACCTGAGAAAGTTTCTTGACTGCTGCCATTATAACTTCCAAGAATTGGTAATCCATAAATGCCACCTTGGCTTTTGAATGGTTCAAAATGAGATAAATTGTGTGTGAATCATGTCTAATATTTAGAGTATTGAGCACTGCCCCTACCATTGGTACTCCAAAGTGCATTTCATATGTGGGTGGTACATTCAGGGCCACTACAACAACCTATCATATGTATGGATTGTTCAAACTTTAAATTCTCTATCAATTGATACAATTTCAGTTAAATGAAATTTTGATGATTTTAAGGTATATAGGAAAACTCCTTCATTAAGAAACATATTGTAAATAGAAAGGTTATAGGATCGATTTTTGAAAATTTATATCTTCCAAACTTTAGGAATAACCAAACTTGACTCCTATGATCACTATGTTAGTTGCTCCTATGATCGCTATTCACTCAGTAGTACTTCATTTGTTTTCCTTTTCAGAGAGGCTAAATTATACAATGTATTCTAACAATTTTTACTTGGGGAACAAGGTATACCACCAGTTTCCTTAGACATTTGCAACATTGGTAGAGAAAAGGAAGCTCTTGGGGTGACTAGTATTCATGCATAAAGGATTGCATTGGTTGTGAAGTGGATTGTTATGGCCCTCACAAAATTATAGATTTAAGGGTAATTTGGGATTTGTGATGTTGCTGTAGGGTTATTTTTCTTCAAAATGAATGGTTTAACATATCGAAAAAGAATTTGGAAAACTGAAGAACTTAATTAGGAATTTCAGGGAATAATAAGACCATTCTTGTCCATTTTTTTGTTAATATTCAAACTAGTTAATATTCAGGCTAGAATAAGACTCACTGATGGAGTTGTGATTCAGCAGTGGAGGTGGCAACTTGCAAGGACACCCACTGAGGTACAATTCCTCGAAAGTAAAATCATATGAATAAGTGGTTGGGGCTAGGTGCTCGTTCTAGAATATTTTTATGCTTCACCCGTCGAGTTCTGTGAAGAGGTCATCTGTAATACTAATTATATTATTTGAGATTAAAGGAAGCACTTTAAAAATTAAGTAGAAATTATGAACATATTCGCTAAGTTTTGTAGCATGATTTGGAACTATTTTGATTGTTGGTAGCATATTGTAGGACTCTTTGAAGACTTCCTTGATTAGTGAAACAACATTCTTGAGGATAACCTGTGTGCTAATTAAGGGCAGTTGTTAGTTCTTCTCAAAAGTAGGTCTAGTTGAAGGATTTTGTTTGGTGCACCTTTTAAAGTCAAATCAGTCAGAAACTTGGTAATGTGAATAAATCATAGTACTTTGGCATGCCTTAGTTTATTTAACAACAATACAATAGTAGATGGGAGAGTTGATGCATTAATTCCAATGAAGATATCATTTTGGACAGATTGGAGACAAAATTGAAGGTATTTATTTTCGACTTTGGATTTACATGAGAAATGTGATGAGGTGATCCTCATGGGGACAGTCATTTATAATGGGATCTACACAAAATATATGAATTTAAATTTGAACAGAAGAAGGTCAATGGTAGTCTTGAGTATTACTAAAATACTACTCAAGGAAAGACTTGGATGACTAAATTTTACTTGCAAGAGAACCATGTTCTGAAGCCTAATAGTATTAATCTTCTTGAGCCTTACTTTGTTCTAGGTGTTCCATGTACCCTTGTTGGTCAGTGGTGATCAATGTATATGAATTTGAGGTTATGTTTTAGGTAAAAATATATTCTACATTATACTTTTTTGTTGTAACATTGATGATTTGAGCTACATTACCTTCATGCAGCTTATTTTAAGATTGATGGTTTGATATTTATCTCTTACATTGTCTCTTTCTTGTATCTGATAGGAAATGACACTGGAATTTGAGAAAGCTAGGACAAGGAGCTATCTCTTCACATAGATAGTTTCCTAACATTAAATGATAAATAACTAATTTTACAACACTTTCACTAAGAAAGAATGGGCTCATTCAAGTACATGAAACCATGTTGGTGTTTAGCACAAATAACTTGACAAATTTTTATGGTTTGTTTATTGCTTTTGTTTGAAGCATTTTGTCGATTTTTGAAGTTTGTGTGTATTTTGCTTAAATATTGTGTTAATTCCTTTGAATGATTCTAGTTTATTTTGATGCTTGATTTAACCCTTTGTTGTAGCTTGAATCAAGGTTGGTTTTAGGATTTGAGAAAAGATTCTTTTATTAACTTTTAGTTACATGAATTAATTGTCTTCAGTTTTTCAATTCTTTTACGCTGACTGTATATTTTCATTGTAAATACTTATCGTTATTCAAAAAAATAAACGAGCTCTACATATCTAAGTGAAGAGAAAAATGGTCTATGCACTAGGTTCCTATGCATTGATCGTAAGATACCTATTTGCACAAGACCAACATTCATCTAATGCAATAATCAATTGGCATAATTACAATGCATAATTGTATTAGCCTCCATGACCATAATTGGCTAGTGGAGGCCAAGATCGAGCATAATGTATGATTCTATGAGTTTATTAGTTTGTCAAGATTCAGGTCCCCACATGTTTGTTGGACCATTAAGGGACGAGATAACAAGTGGAGTCCCCACTTGCCCCGAATCTAGTCAGTGCAGTTGTGCTTCACTGACACCTTCCTGTTGTGACTTGTGAGTCTACATGTTCTATTGTTGATGATGTGATTCATGTTATTTGACTAATGTTGTTGTTCTTTTATTTTGACAATATTATATAAATCAGTGAAAGATTCGCCAGTTTTTACAATTTTTTATAATGAAGTTAAATATTCGCCAAGTTTTTACAATATATAATAAAATGAAAGATTCGCCAATTTTTTATATATATACATATTATATTATTGATAAAATTGCCTTCAAATTTTCCTATATATTGGAGAGATTCGCCCAATTTTTATACATGTAAATCTAGGGGGGGTTCTTAAAATCATCCCTAGTCTTGCTTCATGTGATGGTTTGATGGAGAATAGACTTAAGTGATTTATTCACTCCTTCAACCTGTCCATTCACCTGAGGGTAATAAGAAGATGATTGTTCCTTCTTATACCCCAACTTGGAAGCCAACTCTTCCATCATTTTATTCTGAAAGTGCCTGCCATGGTCAGTGACAAGATCTTTCGAAATACTAAACCGGGTGATAATCTGGTTGAACACAAAATGCGCAACTGTCTCACCTTCGGATTTAATTGTGGGCATAGCCTCTGCCCATTTCATGAAATAATCGACAACCACTATAATATGATGATGCCACCCAGTCGAAGATGGGTTGCAATCCATAAATTCAAGCCCCCACTTGGTGAAGGGACCGGTGGTGACAATAGGATGTAATAGGGATGGATGTGAGCACATATTGCATGCAAACACATGGCAAGGGTGGCACTTCTTGATCACATTAACACAATCTTTGAAGATGGACGGCTAAAAATATCTTGCTCTCAAGATTGTTTGGGTTGTAGAAAGCCCAAATAAATGACCACCACACGCCCCTCCATGGTAATCATTTAGCACAACCTCAGCCTCATCACGGGTTAAAGAATGATGCAGAATGGAATCTACCCCACGGTGGTACAAAGTGTTATCCACTATAAGGTAGTTCTTAGCTACATGACATAATCATCGTTGCTCATCCCATGAAAGGTGAGTAGGGACCTTCAACGTTTGAAAATATACGATGATATCCCTGTACCACGGATCCAAAGTTCAGATAAGGAAAATATTATCATCGAAAAACGTATCCTCATAAACTTCCTCCTCCTCCAAACTTGGAAAATCAGATATGAGCTCCGCAAAGATGAATGATTTCTTCGATTTCATCGAAAAAAAATTGAGATCAAACTCTTGCAAAATGACAATCCATTTATTGTAATTTCCTCCTATCATCCTTCTAGTGAGGATGAACTGAAATGGATTGATATGAGTTATGACCAAAGTTTGGCGAAGAAGAATGTAATGCCTCAAACGTTGGACCGCATGAATGGTGGCTATGGAAAGATTCTCCACATGGGAATAACGGATGTCTGCATCAATAAGGTTCTAGATCAAGTAATATATGACATGCTCATGGATCTCCTCATCCTCTTGAACTAAAACCATACCAATCATCTCCATGGACGCGGCCACATAAATCAAGAAATCATGGCTATAGTCAAGCGGACTAAGCATGGAGGCCATTGCTAAGGCTCTCTTAAGAGCATCAAAGGACTCCTGGGCTTGCTCATCCTAGTAAAAAGGAGTGTCCTTCTTCAAAAGATGCATAAATCCTTTAGTCAAATTGGAAAAATTAACCACAAATCTCCATAAGAATTTTGCCATGCCTTGTAAACAATGAAGATGTCTAATATTACGCGGGGGAGACAATTGAAGTATTGCCTCAACCTTTAAGGGATCGACTCTTATACCCTCCTTGGACACGATGAATCCTAGAAAGCGACCAATAGCCATGCAAAAATGCACTTATGAGGATTTAAACGAACTTGGTAATGATGAAATCTTTCGAATACGAATCTCAAATGACATGGATGGCGCACCCTCAGATGAGACTGAGCAATGAGATCATCCAAATACACTTCGATAATCATTTTGAGATCGTGAACAGTTAAGGTCATAACCCGCTGAAATGTAGCTTTGGAATTTTTAAGTTTGAAAGGCATCTTCCGATATGAAAAAGTACCCCAAGGAAAAATAAATGCGGTCTTATGTTGATCCTCGGGCTTAATCTAAATCTGATTATATCCAGAAAAAAGTCCATCAAGGAAAATACCTCACTCCCAACACACTCATCCAAAATCTGATCAATAAACTGTGTGGGGAAATTATCCTTAGGACATGCACGATTTAAGTCATGGAAATCAGTGCATATACAGATCGCTCCCTGCTTCTTCTCTACCATAATGATATTTGAAACCCACTCTGTCAAGGGAAAGGGATAGATAAAACCAGCTTTCAAATTTTTTTCTATCTCAGGCTTAATGGTGGGTTCTTTTATAGGATTCACAGCATGCAAACGTTGTCGAACCAGCTTCACATTCGGATAGGTTTTGATCTCATGTTCAACAATACGAGGGTCGGTACCTAACATCTCATCATATGACCATGTAAAAATGTCACAAAAATATTTAAATAGTGCATTATACTAATTGATCTCATCAGGGGAACAATCTGCCCCAATGTAGACATTCTCAACCTTGCCAGGATCGCGAGATATTGATAGGAATAGTTGGTGATAAATTTTCCATGTTCCCATTAGCCATTTGACCAAGAGAGCTAAATGGAACCACGGGCATACCAATATTCTCACTAAGAATCTCCCTAAAGTCATCATGCTCCACATATTCGAGCTCAGAAAGAAAATATCATCGATGATGCAACTCTTCCCAAGGTGGCTCAACCCCAGACATGGCCTCAATAATGGCTTCATCCAACATAAAAACATCGTCAAGGCAATAATGTACGTGAGATGACTCAACTTCCCATGCAGGCAGCACATATGGGTCCTCCTCCTCCATTTGCAAAGAGGAAGGACTAGGCTCTGCAACTTGATCAAGATTTGCTTGATATGCTATCATCGTTGTAGGTAATGGAACATCCGTTTCAATAGGTCCAATCGAAGAACTTGGTGAAGGAAGGATCCAAGGGTCCTCCATATGGGTAGTGCGAAAAGACACCAATTTCAATGAGGATGAATCCCCACCACAACTAGACCCAATCATAAGCATGGGCGTAGGACAACTAAAGGTCCCCATAAGAGAAGGATACATAACCATGCCCACACTCCCAATTGCCAGCTGAGAGTGATTGATAATCGGGATAGAAGCTCCCGATGATGCATTGACACACAGATTTTGGAATGACGTCTGGTCAATCATAACAATCTTCCCATTAAATGGAAAGCATATCACTCGAAAGAGGGAGGAATCTATGGCTTGCATAATATACATCCAATTCTGACCCAGTAAAATATTGTAGTTAAGGGGGGCATCAACCACCTCGATCTCGATCGCAATGGTCTTCCCTCCTAATTGGAATTTTAGAGAAGGAATAATTCTGTGTGGCCGAAATGATCTACCATCAAAATTTGTCAACATGGTAGCAGATTGAGACAACTCGGGAGAACCTAAGCCCTTCCAACATGACAAAGACACCACAGAAGCAATAGCACCTTCATCAATGACAGTGCGTTTGACAGTCTTATTAAGACACTCTACATGAATCAAAAGAGACACATAGTAAGGCAAGAGAGGCTATACTCCCATGGTTTCAAATTTGATAATGGAAGAAGATCTATCATCACTAACCCAAAGAGCAGACAACAAAGCCTTCCTCTACGGAGGACAAGTCTGAATCACTTCAAGCGCAAACATCGCACAAGGATTCAGGCCCAAATCCTTGACAACTGAATAGTTCTAGGTGGCTCGGGAATTAGGATTGTGCCCTGAACGATTTAGGAGTCCCTTAGGAATGCAAGGCAGAGATTTAGGTTTATCCGTAGGTTTTTCGATACGCAAAGGGTTCTCGGGTGGAGAGGGTTCTTTCCCAAGGTCCGGTTGTGATGAACCATAATCTTTTGTATGAGTCACAACCTTAGTAGCACTCATCATGTTGATGCATCCATGACCACTATTGGCTTCTAGCGGATTCTGATTTCCATCCGATGCACAATTAGGATCAATGGTCCTTGAGTTCATATTTTTATTGTTGGGTAAAGTATTTGTTAACACAGCTGGGCCCTGTGCTATGAACCTTGAGGCATATTCCATATGAGGGCATAAGTAAGTGAGGTGGTCGTCCTTACACAACTTACAAGGAAACTTCAGCATAGTCTGCTTGTCCCCCCCAGCATTACAAGAATTCTTGTCATTATTATTGGCATTTTTGTTCTTATTCCCACCCTTACGGTTATTTTTCCCTTTTTTATTATTCCTTCCAAGCTGTTGGTTTCCCTTCGAGTCCGACAATTGCACGAAAATTACACTCACCGATTGGGTAGGTTGATACAAAGCCGTGGCTTGTCCCAACGTGAACTGGTTAATTGACAATTGGCTCACTTGTTTCACAACCGAATCCGCAGGTTTGGTACTTGTAGATCCCACAATGCCATCAGCATGTGGTCCAAGATTGAACTTGGGATCGAAACTATATTGTAGAGCGTTAGGTATAATCTCATACAAAAGTCTAGATTGAGCATAGATCAAAACCAACTCTTGTGCCCTAAATATTGCTTGTTCCTCGTTTTGAACTCCGGATGTAGAAACATCCTTTGCAATGTAAGGTAACAACGATTTGAGGAACCATTCAAGAAGAAATTCTAGTGGTATAAAGGCTTTAATCAACTGCTTTCATCTATGCCACTCTTAAATGTGATCCAAAATGTGTGTGGGTTTATCTTGCCGGAAGGTCGACAAGAGTTCGGTACCAACATCGTAACATATGGGTATCTGAAAGATGTTGTGGAAAGTCATGGAAAGGTCATCAAATAAAGTGTATGCCCCCCACGGTAACTCTATATACCATTTCACCATAGGCTCCATGAGGGTGCACTGAAATAGCCTCAAACAGATTGAATCGTCGAGTAAGGAATTGGAAGAGCACCAAAGGTGAAAAGTGGTAACATGCTCACTAGGATCTTCTCCAGCCTAACCCACAAACATGGGAATGTCCGAAGGAAGCTTTTTAGGGATAGTCAGCCAAGCTGGGTCATGAGATACTAGATCGTTCATCAGTCTCAACAAGTTAGGTAAGTTTAATGTCGTGAGGAAAAGGAGCCTAGGTTGAGCCGGTCTATGCCACGCTCCACGATAGTTCTGGTTCATGTAAGGTTGATTTCTATAAATACCATGGTCTTGGCCATAATAACCTCCTCCCATTTGACCCTTATAGGGCTGCATGGAAGCATTGTGATGTGGAATACCTTGATTATGCAGTGCTACAAATCCATAATTGGAAGAGTAAGCGGGTTGTTGATACTCGTACCCATAGGGTTGATAGTTCTATCCATACTGTGGTCCATAAGACTATCCATGAGAAGCTCCATAAGGTCTTCCATGGGATATCCCGTGAGAAGGTCCATAGTTAGGGAGATGGGGAGCTCCATGAAATGGAACATGAGACAATATTGAAATGGGGATATGACCTCCCGACACAACAGGAGGTACTTGAATTTGAGATACTAACGTGCGGGCATTCACAGTACAAACATGACTAGTAGCAATATTCTGGCCCGAAGGACCACGTGAATTAGGGGGAGGAAGGGTCGTCAAAAACACATTCGAAGGAGTAGGGTTTGAGGATGAAGGGACATGTGAAGGAATGTAAGTGGTGTTCCCAATGTTCACTCATCTCGGTTCTGGTATCTACATATGATTACTAACACTAGGTCTAGGATAGACATGTGAGGATGCTTCCATCGTAGGGATGGAAGGTGTAATATAACTAGTGCTCCCAAATCTCTCCACATGGAAAGGAATAGGAGTGCCCCCAGGCGTAGTTCTAGGATCAATTTCTGACTCGACATGATGTGTTGGATTAGTTGTTGTGATATCAGACATCCCATAACGAACATGAGTAGTGCTTGCGGGTTCATAATGAGTCCTGTCACTTGGAAACCAATACCGACGACCTGTAAATGAGGGATCATAACCAAATCATGACGGTTGTTCATGTGATGGATCATATGTGCTAGTAGGATATTCCTCCCCAACCTCATGAGGTGGAGAGGAAATCTCTAGAATCTCATCCTCATGATATCTCATGGTGTGCGAATCAAAGTGAGAAGTAGTTCGCCCGGACTTTCTAGTTTCCTCTCCCAAAGAAGGAGTAGATGTGGAAGGTGGAAGTCATGCTAGACAGTGAGGATGGTGGGGTGCCACACCCAAATCCACAATGACTCAAAAAATAAAAGACTCAATCTAATTATGCAAACCCTAGGAAAACTAGCGTACATAGAGCATACACCTATAAAATGTAAAGCCAAATCGCAAGCTAACAAAGGTAGGATATGTGAGCTCCTGAATGAAGTAAGTATGTCTCACCTATGAGAGGCTTGAGACTCCCATACACAACAAGTGGAGGTTTTTAACCAATTATAGTGCCCCTCAGATTCAACGCATATAGCGACTGTGTTGTCCGACCCCTACTTAGCTAGGACACCTGCAGAATAACCTTTGCTAAGTACCCCCTCGATAACCTAGGTAAGGTAACTAGGGTCACCTCAATATAATGAATGCTCAGGAAGACAGTCGCAGGCGGGATTGACTGTATGGGAAGGGTATAAAATCCTGAAGCTCTTGAAAGATCCCCTAGATACGAATCCAATCCTCAAAATATCTCCGG
Organism: Pseudotsuga menziesii; assembly: GCA_001517045.1. Classification (NCBI taxonomy): domain Eukaryota; kingdom Viridiplantae; phylum Streptophyta; class Pinopsida; order Pinales; family Pinaceae; genus Pseudotsuga; species Pseudotsuga menziesii. The sequence goes on from LPNX010780283.1 coordinate 720,458, forward strand.
TGCTACTCAGTTACGAACAAGGGTCATCCCAATCATAACCACTCAAACTGCCTTGTGCTTAACTCCCTTGTAAGAGGAGGATCTTGAGAACACTAATTATATAAAGGAATTTCACACTCTCACCTAGACAGACACATAAATGTTTCATTTAGTGGTCTTTCAGAATTTACTCACAATGAACTATTCTAAGACCCTAAAACCTAGTCTTTTTTATGCACCCTGAAAAGAAAAGAGTGTAATTCATTTCATTATGCATTGATTTTAATTGGCTTATTACTCAAAGGGCAAATGGCCGTGCAACTAATGATGTTATGACACAACAAGAAGTAAAATGCACACCTAACAATCAATGCAAATGCACTGTGTCAAATGAAGAACAGGGTATGCTACTGCATGAAGTGCAAATTTTTTCCTTCAAATGAATATGCAATCATTCCTATATGAAAATCTAACTAATATTCTCCAAGCAAACCTAATGCAAGTACCATGCTAATGCAAAATGCAAACAATGCATAATGAGGCACAAAGCAAATGTTTTTGTATTTTCGAATTAAATGAGATAACAAAGCAAAAGTATAACTCTACAACCCTTAGACTCTGCAAGCACTAACAGATAGTCATCAAGCAAATCACCAAGGTAAAAGAGACCTAATGCACTAATCCCAAAACAAAAAATAGAAAATGAAATGACAAGAACATTTTCAAAGTTTTAAACTAACAAGGTGTCTCTAGTTAGAAACAAGGATGTATACAGACTCCAGAAGCATCCAAGAAAACTCAACAATCATACAAACTCACCCAGCAACACTTAATCTTCCCAAAAAGGCCAAAAAATTAGGTTATACATGACTATTCTCGGTAAATCCACGTATATACGCGACTATTCAGGGAAAACCCGTGTGTACATGCGACTGTGAAAGCAAAAGCCACGTACACGAAGAAAAAGAGATAAAAAGAAGGCAAACAGACAAGCTGAGACAAAATTTACTCGTTTAAGACACTACTGGGAAAACATGCCCCCAGACCCAACTCAAAAATAGAGAAATTAGAACAATTCAAGCACACTGAATGCCGAAAAAACCCCCAAAGGAAATGACTAGGAACCTCCACAGTATGGTCGCCAATTTTGTTATGGAGAAAACTTCCTATGGCTTGGAGTGTACCACAACAGACAGAGAAACCACAGAAATCAATCCCTTTGCCATATGCAAGAGAAATACGACATCTAACACTAAAGGATCTTGAAACATACCTTATTTTGGACGGTTGTAGTAGATCCCCATTGAGCTTTTTCCAATCCCTCTTGCGATAGCAATTCACCTCTCAACAACAACATACAAGATAAGCATGCTATATAATGGTGTTACACCTACTCTAGCATATATAGAATCAATAATGTATAAGCAATTTAAAAGCATCTATGGATTCAATATTCATTTAAATGCACATCATTGGACAGGAAAAGATATTTCTATTAATATAAATTAGAGATTACATGAGTGACAACCTCTATCGGCACGTCTGCGAACTGGAGAAACTAAGTCCTCCACCTGGGCCTCCACCACCTCAATCCTCCATCTCTCGATAGCAATCTCACAAGAAAAGGAAATCTTGGGAAGAACACAAAGTGCTCCAAGGGACAAAGGGATGCAGACTCAAGTATAAGCAAGCTATGGCAACAATAGACTATAGTTTTCTTAGTCTTCAATTCCTCTCTTCTTCAATATATCCAAAGGGTTCCTTATATAGTGCATCAATGGGGTAATGGAAGGTCAAATCTAAGCAATCTCGAGGCATATGGAAGGCCAAGAGACAATTTACTTGGATCCACATCAAGGAAAACTACAAAAATATTTGGCCTTTTGCACACATCCCGATGTACACGGGTTTAAGGGTAATATCTGCGTGTATACGCGGAAAATGGATTAAAAGTCACATACAGCAAATAACATGTGCTTTTAGGGATGATCTTGTAAACATCAAAGGTACAAAAATAGTCCATGGGGTCCAAAGAATCTACAGAGGGACAAGGAAGGCCATATACATGTGATCTACCATGTGTGGTAAAATCAGCTATAACATAAGACTTGGAAGGGTGTGGAGGGGGTACCGTTAAATAGAATGGAGAAGAAGGATGAAGAAACCAAAGTCATGACACACCCCATCCATTTATCATAGAATCTGAAATCCTTAATAACCCCTGCTAATAATTGCCAGTTCAGTTTATCATAAGCTTTAGACAAATCTAAGTTCAGAAGCATACCTGGTATTTTCCTGATCTTGACTAAGTGGACGGTTTCATGGATCAAGATGATTCTATATAGAATTTGTCTTCCTTCAACAAATCTCTCCTACTCATGTGAGGTGATTAGAGGAAGCAGGGGATGAATCCTATTGGTTGTGATCTTAGAGATAATTTAATATATAACATTACATAAGGTGATCGGTCTGAGCCTTCCAGGATCTTCGGTTACCATCTCCTTTGGAATAAGTGTAAGAAAGGTTACATTTAGATCTTTCATAATATTACCAGTCCTCCTTGAGTCCTCCACTAGAGCCCATACTTCCTCTTTCAGCCAATCCCAATAGGCATGGAAGAAGTTGGTGGTAAACCCATCCGGTCCCGAAGCTTTATCATTCGTCGATTGTTTTACCACAATATCAAATTCTTCTAGCTCAATTGGTTTCAAAAGCAAGAGGTTATGTTATTTCGTTATGAATTTTGGTATGTGCCTTAGAACCTCCCTCTGGGAAGCATCCTTGTCCCAATCAGGCTCCTCTAGGAGTTTGGTGGAAAAGGAGTTCAAGGTGATTTCCAATTCTTCCCGGGTTTCGACAATGTGTCCTTCTGTTTTCACTCTAGCCAAACGATTTTCCTAGATTTGTTGAATGGATTCTTTGTGGAAAAAAAAGGTATTTAGTTCTCCTTAGAGCCACATAGATCTAGATTTCTGATTCCATAATATTTCCTTCTGTTGTTCTCTTTGGCTAAATTCATGGATCGGTGATTTTTCTTGCTCTTGAATTTCTGCCGTGAAACCAGTTTGCATTCCTCTGATTTGCACCTTTTTAATTTTTCCATCCAACTCTTATTTAGACTTAAATATGTTACCAAATGATTCTTTGTTCCAATTCTTGATTTTTGATTTAAATATTTTAATCTTTTGTTGGAACTGGTACATCTACGTTCCTCTTATGGTTGGAATTTCCTCCCACCATTCTTTTAATTTCTCTGGGAATTCATCCTGGAGAAGCCAAAAACATTTCAAAATGAAATGGTATGCACAGGTTAATCCCCATGTTTTCCCATTCCATCTTAATAGGCCAAGGGTCTGATCTGGCTTATGGGAGTACCACAACCCTCATTTCTCCCCAGTTTATCATAATGGATTCCGAGACCAAAAAGTGATCTAGCCGACAAGTTATGCCTCTGTCTCCTATTCTTTTATTATTCCAAGTAAAGGTATCATTATTTTTTTTGACATCAACCAATTCTAGGTTGTCGATAACTTCATTAAAATACTCACTCATAGGGTTTAGCTGTCATATCCCACCTTTTTTTGTCAATATTCTTGACTAGGTTGAATTCCCCTCAAATAATCTAGGGTTTTCCTTCCGACATCCTTTCGAGCATCCCTAAAGAGTCCAGAAATTGCATTTTCTACTCTGTCCGAGGAGGTTTGTACACATTAGTCATAAAGCCCCTAGTACTAGTACTTAAGATATGAACAGCTGCAAAAACATAGTGCTAAGTTGCAGAGAAGTCAAATAGGGAAACCTCTTTTGGGTTCCAGAGAATCTCGATACCTCCAGCTACCCTTTTAGCGTCCACTTTAATGACCTCAAATCCCCTCCAGAATTTTCCTCCTATGCTCTTCAATTCTGCCTCAGTGCATTTTATTTCTTGTAAGAAAATTATTCCCGAATTTTCCAGTTCTATCCTTCTCCTTAGAATACGAATATTCAAGGTGTTTTTACATCCTCTTATATTCCAAGATGTGATCCGCATTGGTAACTTATTTATTTGCAGAAGAAAGGGTTGTAGATATGGTAGGGTATTGCCTTGATGCAACCAGTTGAGCCCCAACCTATTGAATCATTTGCACATTACTATGTCTTCCTCGATTCTCCTTATTCCGTTTCTTTTTTCCATTCGGTTCTTTGAGGGATTCTATCGAGACCCCTAGAAACTTCATCAATTTGGCCTTGATTATCGATTTTTCTAGTAATGTGACTTGTTGTGGAAGTATATTTTTGGGGAACTTCTCAAAGCATGTTGTTTCCAGCCCTACTAGATCCAGATCTCCTATCTCCATTTCGTCCTCTTCAGCTTTCGATGTCTTGTTGTCATATTATTTCATTTCCTGAGACTCTTCCTAGATCTATATCTTTGTGCTTAGATCATTTTCTTGGGTTTGCTAGTTTTGAGTCTTTTCTTCTTTCTGGGTAATAATCCGCTTAGGTTCTTGGAGGGCTTCAAACCTATTTTGCGTTTGGAATTTTTTAAATATTTCAGGTCCTATAGTATTCTTGGTAGATATTTTCTTATTTTGGACTCGGATAAACCCCTTAGAATCTTGATTTTCTTGTTCTTTTGTTCCTTCTGGGTTTTTTTTATGTGGGAATTCTTTGAATAAGTGCCTGTGCTCATGACATCACCTGCATTTGAACAGAATATGTTCGTAGTCAATTGCTTGAAACCAATCCTCATCCTCCCATGTTAATTCTGTTCCATATGGAAGATCCTGTGATATATCAAGATAGATGCAAATATGGGCATAGGAAGTATACCTCCTCTGTCGGGTTTTCTCTGAGACTTTTACAAAATTCCTTAGGATGTTCCCAATGTCCATCAGAATTTCTTTTGTCCAGTACTCCATCAGAAGGGAATACATTCTGATCTAGACCGGGTGTTGGAGAAGCCCACCAACAAAGCTTCGTCGACAAGGGTTCCCACTCTGTTGACGCCCTACAGTGCAATCTCCCAAAGCACCGTCCCATACATGTTTTTGTTGATATAATTGTAACTTCGGAATGTATTCACCTATGTATCTTATGTCTTGTACCGTGATGCTTATTACAGGATGTGTCTATAATGTAATTGAGTCATGTCATGCCCCGATGTTCCGATCGGGAGGATCTATAACGTAAACAAGTCATGTCAAGTCATTGTGGGTAACTCTCCTATTGTTCAAGGCTTAAAGTCCCTGTAGTTCCAGGGCACTAGGGTTATTAGACTCACCTAGTGAAGTCAGCCCTAGTTGGGTTTAGTCAAGTCGGGAATTAGTATAAATAGAGAGTGAGCCTCTCTATTTATCACACACTCACTCACACTCAATTGTAGCACATAGCTAAGGAAGAAGAAGACATTGGGTCTAGGAAGAAAGAGGTTGCTGCTATTGGGAGATCATCTTACTGTTTTGGGGTTTTACTTTTGGTGCTGATTCTATATCTGAGGAAGTTGCGGGGTTTTCTCCATTTATGGTTTCCCAGAGGAAAAACATTGTGTTATTTGTTTCTTGTGTTTGATTTTTGTGCTTGTTATTCTCTTAGTTAAAGATCCTAATAATGCTAGCTTAATGTTAAAAATCTAACATGGTATCATAGCTAACATGAGAAGGAGACACTGTGCAGCTGCAGGAACTAGGGATTCCTACTTTATGAATCTTCCTCCATATATTTTCAGAAAAATAAGGTTGGATTAACTCTCCTCCTTATGGCACATCTTTCTGTGGAAGCAGAATCCAATTCTGAGGTTTTTTAGTTTTGGACCCGACACTACTACCGAAAATTAGGGCTTTCCACAGAAGTGGAATTTTTCAGTGAGCCTAGGCCTAGATTGATCTCCTCCCCAAAATAAAAGTTAGGGATCAAGATCAAAGCACTTGGTTGGAAAGGACTCCAAAAAATCAAAACCCTAATCTGCTCCTGAACCAGCACTGCAGAATTTCAGCACCAAATCCAGATCCAAAATATTGAACTGGTAAGATCTAAATCTTTTGTATTTCCATTTGAGGTTCTCAATTAAGATGTCTCATCATACCAAGCTTGATGAAAATCTTGAGGGAGTTGATAACTTTCGAGCCTGGAAGTATAGGATCTCCCTGGTCCTGGAAGAAAATGAGTTGGACTCCTATATCAGTGAGGAGGTTCCAGTTCCAGAGGGAGATGAGGCTAAGGCCTTACATAAGAAGAAGTTGGTTATGGAAAAGAGGATTATTGCTTATTCAATCAAGGATCACCTAATACCATAGGCGTCCTCCCTAAAGACACCTAAATTTATGTTTGATGCCCTAACCAAATTGTTTGAAGGGAAGAACATAAACCGGAAGATGAATCTGAGAAACCAGCTGAAGAATGTAAAGATCCAGAATGCAAAAACCATCCAATATTACTTTACAAGGGTCTCTCAGATCAAGGAACAATTGGAAGCAGTAGATGAAGAAGTATAAAATGCAGAGATTGTAATGACCACTTTGAATGGTCTCCCTAGATCATGGGACTCCTTTATTCAAGGGATCTACTCCATATAGAAGTTAGTCAAGTTCAGCAGACTATGGGAAGAATTCTCTCAAGAAGAAGCTCAGATAGCAGCTTGAGAAGAAAAGATGGGAAGTGAAGATCAAGCTATCACAGTACAATCCAAGAAATCCAGATCTTGCCACCACAAAAGTAAGTACTCTCATCAAAGGAATAACTCTAGAAAGCCTAGAGATTTGTATACGTACATTTTCTATACATGTGATGAAAGAGGACATTTTGCTAGAGATTGTCCTAAAAATAAAATTAGCTCTCACAAGAAGAAGGGAAACAAGAGAAGACATAATGCTCATGCTGCAGAGGATTATGAACCTTCCACAAAGAGAAACAGACAAGTCAGTGATTATTCTTCAAGTGATGAAGAATATGTTCTGATCTCCGCTCTCACGAGAACTATCACACATGGCATAAATGATTGGCTTATAGACAGTGGTTCTTTCAAGCACATGACAGAATTCAAGGAATCCTTTGTGAAATTATATGAACATGAATCACCTCACAAGGTGAAACTTGGAGATGACTACTAGTATCCAATAAAAGGTAGTGGGGAATACTCATACAAGCTAGACTCTGGAAATTTTATGACAATGAAGGAAGTATTTCTTGTACCAGGACTAAAGAAGAATCTCCTCTCCATATCTGCATTAGATGCAAAAGGAATGAGGGTTGCATTGATAGATGGTCAAGTCATCATGTGGCCAAAAGGAAAGACCATTAATGATGCAGTAGTGATTGGGGAACAAGAAGGAGCCTTATACAAATTGAAGGGACATCCAGAACAAGCTTTGGTTCATGATTCAGTAGAACCAAATGAGCTTTGGCATAGAAGTCTTGCACATGTGCATTACAGAGCACTACCACTTGCAAGCAAAACTGTTGAAGGTGTCCCGGAACTGTAGACAAAACATGAAGGTGTATCCAAAGGATGTGCGAAAGGGAAGAACACAAAGAAGACATTTCCAAGTAGCGAAAGCAAGGGAAAAGGAATATTGGAAATCATCCACTCTGATGTATGATGTCCAATGTCATCCAGATCACTAAGCGGGTATGCATACTATGTTTCTTTTATTGATGATTTTTCTAGAAAGGCATGGATATCCTTTGTGAAGAAAAAATATAAAGTATTCAGTAAGTTCAAGGAATTCAAAGCCTTGATCGAGAACCACACTAAAAAGAAGATCAATACCTTTCGATCAGATAATGGCAGAGAATTAACTTCAAATCAATTCAAAGAACTATGTAAAGACTCAGGGATTAAGAGAGAGTTGTCCACTCCTTATAATCCACAACAGAATGGGATTGAAGAAAGGAAGAATATAAATATCATGGAAGCTGCAAGAGCAATGATTCATGATCAAGATATTCCTATGCATCTTTAGGCAGAAGCTACCAGAACAATGATGTATGTACAGAAACATACTCCACACAGAGTACTCGAGAACAAGACTCCTGAATAATTCTTCTCTGGCAAGAAACCAGAAGTTAGCCATCTCAGAATATTCAGTTTTCTAGTGTACATTCACATTCCAAAAGAGAAGAGGACAAAATTAGATCCTTCAGGAAAGAAGGGTATATTTGTGGGATACTCTGAAAGCTCGAAGGCTTACAGAATATACTTCCCAGGGTTCAAGAAGATTTACATTAGTAGAGATGTACCATTTGATGAAGATTCAACCTACATCAAATCCAAGAAGAAACCGACTGAAGAACCTGAAGAAACAAGAGAACCTAGAATTCATGATACAATCATTAATGAAGAAATTCAAGAAGAAGATAGAGAACTAGAAGAACCTCAAGAACCTGTAGATCCACCTCTGGAGAAGAATCCTCATAAGAGGAAACATGCTTGCATACGTGAAATTATCCAAGGTGCAGAAAGATATGGAGCTTCAGAAGAAACACCCAGAGGAAGAAAGAGAACTTGATCATGTTCTAGTTATGTAGCCTTACTATGTGACATTATTGATAAAGAACCTTCCAACTATGAAGAAGTGGTAGAATAGAAAGAGTGGAAGAATGCTATGATCTAAGAGTATCAATCAATCATGAAGAATGATGTTTGGGATGTTGTCTCAAGACCAGAATGGAAGTCCATTGTAACTTCCAAATGGATCTACAAGATCAAGCATGCTACAGATGGAAGCATTGAGAAACATAAAGAAAGATTCATGACTCGTGGTTTCTCCCAGAAAGAAGGAATATATTATGAACAAACCTTTGCACCTGTAGCCAGATAAACTTCCATCAGATCGGTACTTGCTCTGGCTACAGTGATGAAATGGAAGATACACCAGATGGATGTCAAGACTGCTTTCTTCAATGGTGTAGTGGAAGAGGAAGTGTATGTGGAGTAGCCACATGGCAGAGAGTCTCATGTATGTAGATTGAAGAAAGCCCTGTATGGTTTGAAACAGGCACCCAGGACATGGTAAGGTAGAATTGATGGTTTCCTATCCAGTTTTGGCTTTACCAAGAGTAAAGCAGATTCCAACCTTTACTACAAGGTTGAAGATGGAAATCCAGTGATACTCCTACCATATGTGGATGATCTGTTTGTAACGGGTATGGATGGGTTGATTGCTGATACGAAGAGGAAACTTACTGTCGAGTTCGAAATGAAGGACTTGGGTATGATGCACTATTCCTTAGGCATGGAGGTGTGACAGAATGCAGATGGAATCTTCCTTAGACAAGGGAAGTATGCAGTAGAGATTCTGAATAGATTCAGGATGATGGACTGCAAGGCCATAACCACACCTATGGCATCGAACCTAAAGCTATTGAGTGATGCTTCATCAGAAGCGGTTGATGCTACGATGTATCATTAGATGATTGGGCCCTTAATGTACCTGAAAAACACGAGACCAGATATTTGCTTTGCTGTGAACACCTTGAGCCAGTTCCTGACAGATCTGAGACATGTTCACTTGATTGCTACACAACATATTCTGAGGTACCTAAAGGGTACAGTTGACTATGGGCTCAAGTACGAGGAAAATTAGAAGATTAACCTGGAGGGTTATGTTGATTCAGATTGGGCAGGCAGTGCCATCGATAGGAAGAGAAATTCAGGATGCTGCTTCAGTATGGGATCGGGTGTGATCTCTTGGTTTAGTACGAAGCAATCATGTGTGGCACTAAGTACAGCTGAAGAAGAGTATGTTGCAGCTTGTTCAGCTAGTTGTGAGGCAGTATGGATGAGGAAGATACTGTTTGATTTATTTGATCTCCAGATGGATGCTACTTGTATATATTTGTTAAATTTTCATATGCTAAGCTATATCATTAGTATTTCATTTTGATTTCATAACAAAAGAATATAAATAGGATCACTGAAAGATAAATAAGCACAACCATACAAAAGGAACACAAAGATTTATCCTGGGAAAACCCTAAAGGGAAAAACCCAGCAAAACCTTCCTCAATATAGATGCCCCAAAAGATAAAAGATAAAACCAACAAGGAGATCAAAGCCTGATCCTCCTACTTCTCTAGCTACTCTTCTCTTCTCCACTAATGCGCTACACAAGTGAGTGTGTGTGCTTCAAATGAGGAGTGCCACACCTCTATTTATATTCATCCCTTCACTTTAATTATCACATTCGACATCTAGTCTCGAGTTAATCATGTAGGCTCGAGCTACACATGTAGGCTCAAGTAACCACACCGGGGTGTTAATGACCCACCTTTACAATTAGAGGGGACTACCTCATGACTCTTATTAGTTCTTCTGATTAGAAGCATCGGGATACAAAGTAATACAAGTGTCTCCCGGTAGGACCATCAGGGACCAAAAAAGATACATATAGAATATTCTTCGAAGTTACAATATTTCAACACTCCCCCTTAACGAGAAGGGTATTCTACAACAACATCAACAACAACAATAATATGAGAGAAATAGAGGACATCATCAACATCATCAGGGTAACACATCTATAAATCATTGGAAGCTTTTCAACATCATGTAGTCTATATCTTCAATCTTTAGTCTTCATCATCATTAATACTTTGACCGCTTCGATCAACAACATATTTAGCATTTTGATCTTTCAATCAGCAACGAAATTTTCAACACTTTGACCTTTCGATCAGCAACATCTTTAGCACTTTGAATTTTTGATCAGCAACAACATCTTCAGTATTTTGACCTTTCGATCAGCAACATCTTCAACACTTTCACCTTTCAATCAGCAACAACATCTTCAGCACTTTGACCTTTTGATCAGCAACATCATCATCAACACTTTGACCTTTTGATCAGCAGCAACATCATCATCATCATACTCTGATCTTTCGATCAGAATCATCATCATCACACTCTAATATTTCGATCAGAACCATCATCATCATACTCTGATCTTTTGATCAGAAACATCATGATCATACTCTGATATTTCGATTAGTACATCATCATCATACTCTGGTCTTTCGATCAGTACATCATCATCATCATACTCTGATCTTTTGATCAGTACGTCATAATCATCATACTCTGATCTTTCAATTAGTATGGCATCATCATCATCAGCTACAACGTGCAATCCACAACTCAAAGACAAAAAGTCTTTGGATCACTTTTGGACTTAAAGTCTAGGGATGATGCAATCCCACCACATTCTCGACAATCGAAGTTACCGGATTGATTACGGGAGAATTAGTCCCTATCACTTTAGGACTAAGTCCAAGGACGATGCAATCCTACCACATTCTCGAGGACCGAAGCCACCAGATTGATTATGGGAGAATCAGTCCCTATCACTTTAGGACTATGTCCAAGGATGATGCAATCCTACAACATTCTCGAGGACCAAAGCCACAGGATTGATTACAGGAGAATCAGTCCCTATCACTTTAGGACTATGTCCAAGGATGATGCAATCCTACCACATTCTCAAGGACTGAAGCCACCGGATTGATTATGGGAGAATCAGTCCATATCACTTTAAGAATATTTCCAAGGATGATGCAATCCTACCACACTCTCAAGGACCGAGGTCACCGGATCTATTATGGACAGATGTCTTGGGATGATACAATCCCTCTTCATTCTCAAGGACCGAGGTCAACATATCACTTATGGATAGATGTCTCGGGATGATACAATCCCTCTTCATTCTCGAAGACCAAGGTCACCGGATCACTTTAGGGAAAGTTCCCAGGGATGATACAATCCCACTGCTACATCACTACTACCCCTTTCGGGGAAGGTCTTTTCGAACCACACCAAGCTTGTCTCGAAAGTGTTCAAACTTCACTCGGGATAGAGGCTTCGTCAGCACATCATCATCTAAACCATCATCATCTAAATCTTCAGTATGCGAATACTGAACTATCACCATATGTATCTCCAATATGTGAATACTGAAAGCATCATCATCTATATCTTCAGTAGAAATATTGAAAGCATCATCACCTCTATATTCAGTATAGAAATACGGAATCACCATCATTTGCATCTATAGTATGTAAATACTGAAACATCACCTATATCTTCAGTATGGGAATACTGAAACATCATCACCTCTATATTTAGTATAGAAATACTGAATCACCATCATCTGCATCTACATTATGTAAAAATACCAGATTTCTATGTGTTACAATGAAACCCAGGGTTCTCTGTCATCACAACTCTGGTTATCACATAGAATAATTGTAGTATCCATCCTCGGGTCAAAGAGACCTAATATCAGCTTCTGAAGCCATATGGATTCACAACTTAGTAGAGCAATATGCTATGTATTTTGCTTCAACCGTGCTAAGAGAAACACTAGACTGTTTCCTGCTAAACCATGAACTCATAGCAGTCCCCAAACAAAATCATCTACCTGATGTGCTTTTCCTGTCTGAGATACTTCTAGCCCAATCTGCATCTATATAGACATACAATCTATAGCCATGGTTTCCATCATAGTATAGACCAAAGTCTATATTCCCTTTCAGATATCTCATCACATGTTTTGTGGCTATTTGGTGAACACGTCTAGGTTGAACTAGATACTGACTCAAGGTGTTCACAGCAAAACAAATGTCTGGTCTGGTATTTGTTAGATACATTTAACAACCCAAAAATATGTCTGTATTGAGTCACATCCACTAACTCTGATGAGTCATCAACTAGCAACTTCAAGTTGGAATCCAAGGGTGTGGTCATGGCTTTGTATTCCAACATATCGAATCTTTTGAATATCTCTACTGCATACTTTCCCTAGTTGAGAAAGATTCCTTCTGAATTTTGCCATACTTCCAGACCTAGGAAATAATGCATTAACCCAAGGTATTTCATCTAAAATTCTTCAGCGAGCTTCTTCTTGCATTCTACAATCTGTTTCTCATTCCTTGTTAGGAATAGATTATCCACATACAATAATAGTATGACATGTTCATCTTCTATAGCCTTGAATTAGAGGTTAGGATCGACTTTAATTAGGAAGCTATCTATCCTTCCATATCAGGCTCTGGGAGCTTTCTTCAAGCCATAGAGGGCCTTCTTCAACTTGCATACGTGAATCCATCTGTCTTCAACTTTAGATCCTTGTGACTATTCTATGTATACTTCTTCTTCAATCACACCATTCAGAAAAATTGTTTTCACATCCATCTGGTGTAAGTCCCACTTCATCATGGATGCAAGTGCCATGATAGCTCTAATCGAAGTATACCGTGCTACTGGGGCAAATGTCTCTTCATAATTAATTCCCTCTTTCTGATAGAAAACCTCTAGCCACAAGTCTTTCCTTACTTCTATCTGCAACATATTTTATCTTGCAAATCCATTTGGAAGATACCACATTCTTGATTTCTGGTTTGAGTACTATATCCCAAACATCATTCTAGTATTCTTTCATCATAACATCTTCCATGAGTTCATCTTGTCAGGTCATCAACATATCCTAGTCTTCTGCATTCAACCTTGCAGGTTGGAACCCACTTTACTCTTGGTAAATTCTCGATCCATCAGGAAGCTTTCCATCATGTTGTACCATGTCGAACTCAGATATCTTCTATAGTCACTCCCCCTGAAGTGGAGTATCATCTTCCTTGTTCATTCTGTACAGGTGGTTATATTGTTGATATATACTTGTCAATAGAGTATGTCATGTCATAGTCTATTCTTTCTGAGGAAAATCATGAACCTTGCTTTGTACACTTGTTCTTGTAGATCCATATGGAATATACTACGTACTTCCCTTTATGTCTCGAAACCATATCGAATGATCAATTGTTACTCTTTGATCATAGCTTCTTTCATAGCCATGATGGTATTCATCCTTCGAGGTGGATCTCTCGCTCTCTGAAGCTCTTTCCTTTGTCATGATGTCTCTGACCCTAGGAGCTTCAGATTCATGTTTATTGAATTGTCATCACTTGTTCTTCGGAACAAGTCTCATCCTTCTTTTCTTGTAGGCAATTGTATAGGACCTTTCCTACAATTCAAATGCACCAGTTGCATGGTTAGAACTATTTCATAAAACATATGCATAACAAAAAATTCTTATGCATCATGCAACTATTTAGCCAACACAACATTCATCCATATCTCACTACTGTCATTAATACAACCATTCTATCATGTATAACACATCAACTGAATATAATCAAATGTATAACAAAACAATATCATGAAATGCCAATTGAATACTTATCTATTATTCATTTCATTGGTAGGATCCTTCTTGATCCTTCTACTTCATCATATTCTTCATTCATGACATCATCATTTCTTATCCAGATGATAAGATGGATAATAGGTTCTTCAATAATTGAGTTCTTCATATTCCTCATCGCTTGAGGGATCTTCTTTGAATGGTGAGAGTTTGATCTTCAATTGCTCCCATATTCTTCTTCTCAAAATTATTCTTCTTCCCAAAGTCAGCTGAAAGTAATCACTTCCTTCTGGCACACATTCCTCACATAAATGAATCCCATGATCTTGGGAGGCCATTCAAGGTGGCTATCACCACTTCTGCATTCTTCACTTCTTCTTTTACCTCTTCAATTTGTTTCTTAAGGTCATCTTCTGACATATGTCTTTCCTTTAAATAGATTGGTCAAGGAATAAAACATCTCTTTCGGTGTCTTTAGGGAAGACACTTGTGGTACAAGTTGATCCATGACTAAATCAACAATGATCTTCTTGGCCTTGACCAAGTTCTTCTGGTGTAGGGCTTTGAGCCTCATCTCCCTCTAGAACTGGAACTTCTCTACTCATGTAGGTGTCCAATTTATTTTCTTCAGAGAGATCAAATACTTCCATTCTTGGAAGTTGTCAACTTCACCAAGCTTATCATCAAGCTGATGTGATAGATCACTTTGAAATGAGAACCTCAAATGCAAATAGCAAAAGATTAGATCTTACTGATTTGAGGTGTCCAGCCTGCTTCCCAAGCTGGCTGATCTAGGGTTTGTCAGAGAAACCCTAATTTTCAAAAATTGGAATATTTTAGATGATTGGATAGAAATATAGATCTCTTCAAATGGAACTATCCAATGTACTCCTTTTCTAAAAATAGTGGAGGGAAGCTCCCGGAACAGGAAGCCCTAGTTTTCCAATTTCTTCTGCAGAAATTCCTGTCACTATTTCTGTGATATCTATGAAATTAATACTCCTCTATGTCTAAAATTTATCAATGAGGTAACCTCACATGTCCCTGATCCAAAACCATAGGTTTCATCAGAATTGGTTGTACCAATTTGGATTTATGATCCTTTTACCACGGTGACCTGTTAGAGGACTGTTCAGAACAACAAAGTTGTATGGCCTGCCACGTGTCACTGTTTCATCTTCTAGTTCTGAAGGTAGGACCACAGAAAGTATATTCTGTGATATTTATGGAACATCTTTAGGAATTCCATTTGGACCTCTATATCCCAAGATATATCAATTCTCCCTAGGTATCCTGTTTAGGGATGAATTCTGGAAGAGGTTGGAATCCTAACTTGGAGGGATCATATCTCCCAGAATACAGTGAATATAAGGATGAAGTTTGGATAAATTGTACATCAGGATTTTATCTTCGGCCTCTACAAGTTTTAGTTCCTGAAACTTCTCCAATATCAGGATATAGCGAATGTACCAAAACATAGCATTTTTAGTATTTAGGGTTTTTCTACCTCGGGGTAAAACTAGGGTTTGACTTTCCCAGGGTTTCACAAAACCAAAAATATTGATCCAGGTCTCTAAAATTCGATTTTGATGAGGAGATAAATCTTATCCTAGGCTCACTCAAAAATTCTTCTTCTACAAGAAGCCCTAATTTCCCGCACTGAAAACTGAAAATGCTCGGAATCGAATTCCGCTTCGATAGAAAGATGCGCCCTTCAATGGAGAGTCATCCTAGCCTTCTTTTGCTGATTGATTGTGGAGAGAGAACCAAAAAATAAGAAGCCCTAGATTATGTAGCTACACAATGTCTTCTTTCAGGGTGGCTCTAATACCATGTTAAATTTTCATATGCTAAGCTAGATCATTAGTATTTCATTTCGATTTCATAACAAAAGCATATAAACAGAATCACTGAAAGATAAACAAGCACAACCATACAAAAGGAACAAAAATATTTATGTTGGGAAAGCCCTAAAGGGAAAAACCCAGCAAAATCTTCCTCAATATAGGTGCCCCTAAAGATAAAATATAAAACCAACAAGGAGATCAAAGCCTAATCCTCCTTCTCCAGCTACTCTTCTCTTCTCCACTAATGCGCTACACAAGTGAGTGTGTGTGCTTCAAATGAGGAGCGCCACACCTCTATTTATATTCATCCATTCACTTTAATTATCACATTCGACATGTAGGCTCGAGTTAATCATGTAGGCTCAAGTTACACATGTAGGCTCAAGTAACCACACCAGGGTGTTAATGACCCATCTTTACAATTAGAGGGGACTACCTCATGACTCTTATTAGTTCTTCCGATTAGAAGCATCGGGGTACAAAGTAATACAAGTGGCTCTCTCGGTAGGACCATCGAGGACCACAAAAGATACATATAGAATATTCTTCGAAGTTACAATATTTCAACAATATTGCAACAACCAGAGTTGTGTGAATTTTTCAAAGAACCTTGTGTTCCATGACATGTCGAAGCATATCAAGATCAAGTATCACTATATCAGGGATATGGTACAGAGAGGAGCAGTGAAGCTCTAGTATGTTGCGACGGAGGAACAGATAGATGATGTATTAACGAAGCCATTGGCTAGAGTGAAGTTTGAGTACTTCAGGGAGAAGCTCGGTGTTCTCCAAATCAAGTTTCCCTCCAAAGGGAAATGATGAGACAGAGAGCCATTCTGACATGGTGAGAGGATTAGGTTCCTTCTGTGGTCAGATGTAAGGGCTGAGCCATTCTGTCATGGTGAGAGGATTTGGTTCCTTCCATGTCAGAAATGAGTGCTAAGCCATTCTGGTGTGACTGTAGGATTGGTCCCTACATGATAAGATGTAAGGGCTAAATTCCATTCTTGGAATGGAGGCACCTGGTCAGTTACCAGTAAAACTCAGTCTGGGACTGAGGGCCATTCTAATATGACTGTAGGATGTCGTATTACATGATAAGATGTGAGCACATGGTCATTCTTATGTGATTGAGGGATGTGTTCCCACTTGATCAGATATAAGGGCTGATGCCATTCTCTGGGAGAATGGAGGCACCTGGTCAGTTACTAGGAATCCTCAGTTTAGGACTGAGATCCCTTTTGATGTGGTGTTTTCAAACATGTTCAAATGTAAGTGTAGAGCCCTTTCGATGTAGTGTTTTCGAACATGGTCGAATATAAGTGCTGAGCCTTTCCGATGTGTTGTTTTCAAACATGGTCGGATGTAAGTGCAGAGCCCTTCCGATGCAGTGTGTTCGCACATGGTGAGATATAAGTGTTGAGCCATTCTGGCACGATGTGTTTACACATGGTCAGATGTGAGTGTTGGGACTTTCTGACAAGATGAGGTTAGATGTGAGTGCTAGGCATGCCTTTCTAACAAGATGAGGTCAGATGTAAGAGCTGGGTGGGACATTCTGACTTAGGGTTAGATATAAGCGCTAATGAATACCTACATGAAGGGTAGGCCTACAACCAGCATGAAAAAGGGCTAGTTCTATAGAACTTCCTATGACAAGAAGAATCGAGAGATAGTACCAATGATGACGATGATCCAGACTTGATGATGATCCAGATCAACTGATGATCCAAATGTGATGACGATCCATACTTGATGATGATATAGATCAAGTGATGATCCAGACTTGATGATGATACAGTGATGGTCAGTAGTGATGATCCAGCTCCCATGATGAAGAAGACTTGAAGATGAAAAAGACTTGAAGACAATGATGACTTGAAGATGAAGAAGACTTGAAGACGATGATGACTTGAAGACGAAGAATAATTGAAGATGAAGAAGACTTGAAGATGAAGACAAATTGAAGATGAAGATGATGAGATGATCCAGTCGATACAGAGAAGAAGACCAGTGCTGAAAATTATGTTGAAAGAATACCTTCCTAGTTAAGAGGGAGTGTTGATGTAATTGTAACTTCGGAATGTATTCACCTATGTATCTTATTTCTTGTACCCTGATGTTTATTCCGGGATGTGTCTATAATGTAATTGAGTCATGTCATGCCCCAATGTTCCAATCAGGTGGATCTATAATGTAAAAAAGTCATGTCAAGTCATTTTGGGTAACACTCCTATTTTTCAAGGGTTAAATTCCCCGCAGTTCCATGGCACTAGGGTTATTAGACTCACCTAGTGAATTCGGCCCTGGTTGGGTTTAGTCAAGTCAGGAATTAGTATAAATAGAGAGTGAGCCTCTCTATTTATCACACACTCACTCACACTCAGTTGTAGCGCATAGCTAAAGAAGAAGATGACACTAGGGCTAGGAAGAAAGAGGTTGCTGCTATCAGGATATCATCTTACTGTTTTGGGGTTTTAATTTTGGTGTTGATTCTATCTCTGAGGAAGTTGCTGGGTTTTCTCCATTTATGGTTTCCCCAAGGAAAAAAATTGTGTTCTTTGTTTCTTTTGTTTGATTGATGTGCTTGTTATTCTCTCAGTTAAAGATCCTAATAATGTTAGCTTAATGTTAAAAATCTAATAGTTTTACCCTGCCCGGCAATGTCTACGAAGAAGACAAGGTCTCACCCAAGGCGTCCAAGAGAGAGATGTCGGAACCGAGTTTCCAACAGTGGGAGAGGAGGATATGGGGATCTGACAGAGGGACACCATAACTTATGCGATCATCATACAATATCAAAATATCAGATCATTATTTATGGAATATCATAGCACATCAAACAGTTATAAAAACAGATATTGCATCAACTTAAAACAATAGATCGCATTGATATAGCAGGAAGAGACTGAATCGCATCTATATTATGCCATTGTAATAAAACAAAGATGCAGCATCATAATAGATCTATAACAACAAACAAGAATTGATCCATACACATTGCATCATATATTAATCTTGCGTAAATATGCCACATTACACAATCCTTCTCCAAAACAAGAGTATTGAATACATCAGGAAGAAGCCCAGATAAAATCACAGTCAAAACAGAAAAATCTCCATAAAATAGATCACACCAGATCTTATCCCTTACAATCGCACATGCAATCACATAAAATTGTTCACAACTGCTCCCATACAGCTCTGATATGACTTTTCCTCAATTGCCCCAAAATAGATCTATAAATAGGCTTATTCCTTTACAACAAGGGTCCACTAATAACTGACTTCTAACTGCTACTGACCTATTGCAACAAAATGTGGTCAAAATATACATAAAATATTCAAAAAGTGTTTTTTTTTTCTTATCGCGCAAATATTCCCTTATGTGGTACCGTGTGAGCTTGCGCAACTGCCGTGACACTGCGCAACTCACTCCACCCAAACCCCTTGCCAATAGGGCCCCAACACATTTTTTGGCTCGCCCTCGAGCCATGTCAAGTTGACAGGGTGTGCGTCGATGTTTAAAATCTTCAAATTGTTGCGCAATTTCATGAACCTGCAGTTGGAATTTACTGGCGATACTCTGACAATTAGTCAAAGTCTGCTGGATGGGGTGCTCCTCATATTCCTTGCTGTCGACTATTTTTCGATTCTCTTGAACGGCCTGGAGCGTGTTGATGGCCTTAACAACCAACTGGCCACCGATTTATTGGAATTCATCGAGCTTCTCATGACGCTTTTGTTTGCGTTCTTGGGCACGGGAAGCTCGCTACTGTAGATCCTTTAGTTCTGTGGCCCTAGTGATCTACACCATCAATGGCATGGCCTTCAGTGACATCTTCAGGGTTGTCAGTTGGCCCTTTGCCTCTTGTACCTGCGTAGTCAGTTGATCAAGTTGCTCATCCTGAAAAATACTTTTCCAAAATAGCACGGTCGCCTCCATAACAATTTTATCCTCTTGCTCCATGGTGCCGAACTGAGTGGAAGTTTCTTCAATGGAGGTCTTGCACTTTGCAACCTGCTCTGGAAGCATTGTGGGTTGTACCTGGGCTTGGAGAAGCAAGTTATTATCTTGAAGTTGAACCAGAGTTTTCCCCAATCACTTAGCCTTTTCGACTGGGGTGAGCCCTGTGGTGTTGTCAAAAATTTTCTCACAGGCATCAGAAATAGCCTGCTCAACTTCGCCGCATTTTGCACATAGCTGCGCCTCTTCAATAATCAGGTGGTCTTGTGCCTTCTTGAAGTTGGTAATCTCTTCAACAACCTTCCATTGCAACTTAGCCTATGTCGCCTTTATCTAGTTGATTTCTTGTAACTTCTCCTGTTCCAACAACATGTGGACATGGTCCAGCTCCTGTGCTTCCTTCTGCATCTTCGTGGTGGTATTCCAAGACTCGATATAGCCCTCTGCCAAATATTTTTTCCGTGCCACCAACTCTAGTGCGGCGCCATGCTGCAACTCAACCAACGCTATAGCTAATAATTTGTTTAGGTCCAAAGTCACACTCTGGATTGGGTGCAGCTGCTGGTGAACTTCTTCATTGTCGACATCGATTGCAGTCGGGGAAACTTTCACGTTCTGGGACCGAGGCTCAGTGCTAATCGATGGGTTATCCTGCAACAGAGGTATTTCTGATGGTTGCTTTGAAACAATATCAAAAATGGACTCTAGTTTATTTCTTACCGCACCAAATTCTTCATGATTGGATTCATGGATTGCCGTAGTCGCAGCCATAGATGAATCAGTGACGGCTTTGATAAACCACTGCAGCTAGTCTTCCATCCTTGATTTGGTACCGATGTTGGCCTTGTACTCCTGCTGCCACTTGGTGCATGTCTCCTCCCGCATACGATGTGTTATATATTCAGGATCCATCGATGACTCATTATCGGAGTCATGGGTGCTCAATTCTTGCAAAACATGGTCTTTAGGGACCTCTGGGGGTAGCTCCTTCTCTAAATCCTCTTAACTCACCGAGACACACCAGTCCCCTGGCCAATCTTTCATAATGGCATCAAACTCTTCTATGGTGACTTTATAAGGTGATGGTAGCCACTGTCGAACAGGGTCCCACCTGGCCTGAATATGAATTGAGTGGGGCCCAATAGAAAACTGAAGGATCCATTGATACTTGGCCATGGTGTAGGGAGAAACTCTAGGAACAACAATGACACCCACATACAGTGCTTCCTAATAGATCCAGAAATGAATAGCACAGTCTGTTTGGCGACTGGGTTCTTCGACCCACCATAGGTTCTGATAGCGGGCACCATGGAAAACCTTGACTACCTCAATTGCCATTAGTTGGTGGTCCTCATGTCCCATCAAAGCAACAAAAGAAATGAGAATCAAAATTCAACTATAAGAAAAGGGTCGCTCATTCTGAGCAGCAAGCGCATCTTTGAGCAACTGCTTCAACAAAAATAAAGACCAATTCATTTGTACCCCCTCAGCACATTTCTGGGCACATGAGACAACACCCGAATTGCATTGGACTGGTCGATTACCATGAACAACCTTGCTTGCTAGAATTCTGGCCCCAATGTGCATCGTCTACGAGTTAATACTGTCAATGCGATAAGCACGACCATCCCATTGTAAACTGGAGCGCTCCTTCAGCTACTTCATGAGTTTTTTATCTGTATCTCTTCCATGAATATATTGTGTCGGGTACTCCCCAACCTTAGGAAAACTAGTAATTCTTGCAATCAAGACCACGGTGATAGGGATCGGTGTATTCAACCAAAGTGTCCCTCCATGGAAACACACCAACATTTGCTTGACACATGCATGTGCTTCATTCAAGCGGCCAAAATGGTGCATATTGATGAGCCCCAATAACCCATAATTTTCTAATCCACTGGCCCATGGTTTTGGAATTTTCTGAATGGGTCCACCAGGTGTCGTATGGATGGATTCATATGGCTCATCTCTAACATCCTTAAGCAAGAGGAGGTCATGATCATCGAACTTGAGCCTGATCAATGCAGGGATGATATCGACTGAGCAGGTCATCCCTTCCGTCAGTGCTGGAAACTTGGGTGAGTACTTCTGATTCTTCGACATCTATCATGGCTTGGCTCCTGGACGTGTAGGAGTGACGTATCCCAAAATATAATTCACTGAGATACCCCGAGGTGTCGCAGACTTAACAGCTCCTAACCTCGATGGACTAGTCTGTGTAGTGCCTTCTTCGCGCACCTTCATAGATGTGTGAGTTGTCTCTTCTTTGGTAGCATAGGACTAGGTCTCTGAGTCTGTCACTTCCACTTCAAAATGAACAATGAACCCACTGGCATACTCATGACTTCCTCTTCGAAAGCCGTGGGCCGAACGAGGGACTCGTATTCACTTGAAATTTCAATAGCATCAAGGTCGCTCAACATCCCTTATCCCTCAAAGCCTAAAAAGATGCTCAACATCATGAACTACACTTCACTCACCACTCTGCTCAATAATCTACACAGAATTCACCTTCTACCTCTTCTCTCGCAACTGAATAATGCCATCCGATGCCTCCCATGTAGTGTTTTATAGCCACTTCCAATTCCAAATCCATCATTACCAAATATAACTTCATCATTATTTCCAAATTGAGTATTAATGACACCAAATCCATCGGTGATCTTATGCTTCTAACAGTCAGA
This sequence comes from Pseudotsuga menziesii, assembly GCA_001517045.1. Taxonomy (NCBI): domain Eukaryota; kingdom Viridiplantae; phylum Streptophyta; class Pinopsida; order Pinales; family Pinaceae; genus Pseudotsuga; species Pseudotsuga menziesii. The sequence goes on from LPNX010780283.1 coordinate 743,106, forward strand.
TCACCCATTAATACGGGTCGCTTCAACAAGCGCCGCCAGCCAACTGGCTTAACTACTTGCATTTATTACTTGATTTGACCACCCCATAGCCCGACAACTATCACAAAGGGTCAACCGACTACCACCAACAATTTTAACCTTACATAGCCTCTCCCTCAGGGCTCACCTTGCACTACTATACTGAAATCCTCATTTTTTTTTCAATACTTCATGTGGTGCGCATTGCCGGCCCCATTCTATAAGGCTTCAAGTGACTTTCGTTGATGCGTTTCGGAAACATTTCACCATCTAACTATTGTAAATGAATTGCACCGCTGGATGTAATGGACCGAACAAGATAGGGACCTAACCAGTGCATTTGTAACTTACTTGGATGCTTGATGAACTTACTGTCATATAATAGCACCAAATATCTTGTCGCAAACTATTTATGTGTAATATGGCGATCATGCCATGCCTTCTGTTGATCCTTCGCAACCTGTTGTTGGAAGCCTACAATGAAAAAATATTCTTCAAGCTGACTCAATTGCGCAGTGTTTTGTTCTAATGCCACTGCATCATCCATTCCCATTGCTACGTCAATGCGCAATATGGGAATAATATACTCCATAGGAATGACTGCCTATTGCCAATAAACCAACTTAAATGGTGTCTGACCTGTTAGCCATTTGCAAGTAGTGCAATAGGCCCATATAACTACAGGAATTTTTAAGTCCCAGTCATCGCGGTTATTGTTACATACCTTGGTCAGCACTGTCTCCAAAATTTTGTTGAAGGCCTCAATAGTACCATTTGCCTACGGGTGGTATGGTGTACTCCTCTTATGTTGTATATGGAGCTCTTTAGTTAGCGCTTTTACCATCTAGTTGACAAAGTGACTGCCCTGGTCACTCATCGGGATTCTAGGACACCCAAATCGCATCACAATGTTCTCAAAAATAAACCGTGCTGTTGTTGCAGCGATACAATCAACGACTGGTGCAACTTTTGCCCACTGGTTTAGGTAGTCAGTTGCAATAATGATATAGCGGGTGCCAGTGTAGTTACATGGTGGATTAATAGGACCCACAAATTATACATCCCATTTATCAAATGATTGCAGAGTCACCTGTGGCACCAGTGGCATCTCATCCCTCTGCGATGGTTTACCAACCCGTCGGCAGACATCACAGATCCTTGAGTAGTATGCGGCATCATTATCCAATGTGAGCCACCATAGCCTAGCACACAACACTTTTCATGCATTAACATGGCCTCCATAGTGACCTCCCACGATCTCTGCATGTGCTTCTTCTAGAATGGGACCTTGCTCATGTGGTAAGACACACCGTCGCAATATTTCATCTAGTCCAAGTTTATATAGTTTTCCAGCCATTAGTTGAAAATCAGAGACTTTTATGATCAACTACTTCTTTTGGCTAATCGACATGTCTACTGGGGTGACACCAGTAGACAAAAACTAAATTATTGGTGCATAGTGATCATCTGCAACTTCAACTTAGAACAATTGCGCATCTGGAAAGCCATCACCAATATTGGTTGGTTCTTCACCATTCTCAACACGTGACAGATGATCCATGCTAGCATTCAACCGTCCCGGCTTTACCACTATCTCAAAATCAAACTCTTGGAATAAAATAAACCAGCTACAGATTCTCCCCCCCAGCACATGCTTATTGACTAGGTATTGCAAAGTAGAATGATCAATGAACATCTTGAAATGTCCTCCCAACAAATAGTGCCTGAAATTTTTCAGAGCATAAACCATCACCAAGCCTTCTCTTTCAGTCGTGGTATAATTTTGTTCGAAAAATGATAAATTTCTACTGGCATATGCTATTGTATGATCCAAGTCACCTTCACTTGGATGTGCAAGAACAAACCCTAGTGTAGTAGAAGAAGAATCAAGATGCACATGGAATTCTTTATTCCAATCAGGAAAAACCTGTATTCGTGTAGAGGCCATCTTGGTCTTTAGGGTGTCGAAGCTTCCTTGACATTCTAGGGTCCATTCAAAAGCAACATCTTTCTTTAACAAATTTTTCATGGGAGTGGTAATTGCAGTGTATCCTCTGATAAAATTGCGATAGTATCCTGTATGTCCCAGTGTTTCCTGGAGCATCTTTACATTCGTCAGTGGTGGTAAACTAAGGATCAGCGCAATCTTCACTGGATCGAGCAATAGACCTTCTTTGCATACGATGTGCCCAAGTAGCAAGCCAAAGGGTGCACCGAAAATACATTTTTTTGAATTCAATGCAATTTGATGCTGTCTACATCATTCCAGCATCAATCGCAAATTATCCAGATGGTCTTTAACCAAGCCATAGACGGTCTAGTCATCCATATATACCTAAAATAATTTTTGAATAAAATATTTAAATACAACGACAACTACGCGGGAGAATACAGCGGGTGCATTCTTCGGCCCAAATGGCATGACTGTACACTGGAAAAATCCCCACTTGGTGAAAAATGTAGTCTTATGGTGATCCTCCTTCACAATTCGGATCTGGTGGTATCCCAAAAAGCCATATGTGAAGGAATATACCTCTTGGCCACCTACACCTTCCAGGACTTCATCTGTGAAAGGGGTCAGGAACAGATCGTGTACACATGCATCATTCAACTTTCTTAGATTGACACAAATGCGTATTTCACCATTCTTCTTATCTTCAACCACCATTGGTCTTATCCACTATGATTCTTCTACAGGATTAATGATCCTAGCAGCGAGCATTCTATCAATCTTAGCTTTCACACGATCCTTGTATTGTGGGTTCAATCTATACGGACTCTGGAATACTGGTTTTTCATTTGGCTTGAGTGGAATCTTCATTTCCCCCAAGTCATCGAGTATCCCCTTCCTCTCTGAAAATTGTGTTGGGAAATGGTCATGTAAGTCATGCAGTAGATCTATGATTTTGGCCATCATTTCTTGGCCTCAATAGTCTCCAACATTGGAAAATTTAGGATTCTCTACCAACCCAATGTCAACTTTCTAAATCCTCAGTGGCTGGTTCATCGAGTCCGCTGGTATGTTGGGAGCTGTGGCACCATGGCTTCCTTCAGAATCTAGAATATTAACATTTCGCAGCTCATCATCATCTTCAGGTTCCCCAGACAAGTTGTAGCATGTCATCATGGATTGGATGGAACAATTTGCATGAGGATCAACAAGGTATGCAACAGGGATGACTTTCAGTACTACGTCACAAATAATTTGCAAAGTATTACATACCTCGGAGTTGGCGTCCTGGAAGCTAAATGTTTGCACAAAGAAAAATGACAACTCCTCCCAAGTCGTAATGGTTCTGCCCAACTCTGCTGCCACATACCAGGATCTCGGCATCTCTTCCAGAGTATGAACAAAAGCATGAACCCACTCATCTTTGGGTTGTGATGTCCATAACATCTGACATTTGATCAAATGACTGGAGAGGTCATTTTTTCCATCGTATCTCCCAGCATGATAGACTACCAAAACAAAACATCATCAACCTGCGGCACTGTTAAATTTTCATATGCTTAACTAAGACATAAGTATATCATTTCATTTTTCATAATAAAAGCATATAAAGCAGGATCACTGAAAGAAATAGTATCACAAGAACAACACAGATTTATCCTGGGAAAACCCTAAAGGGAAAAATCCAGCAAAAGCTTCCTCAATATAGATGCCCCAAAAGGGAAAAAGGTAAAACCAACAAGGAGATCAAAAACCTGATTCTCCTCCTTCTCTAGCAACTCCTCTCCTCCACAAGTGCGCTATTCCAAGTGAGTGTGTGTGTCACAAATGAGGAGCACTACACCTCTATTTATATTCATCTGATTACTTAAAGTTTACTTAATCAACATGTTGGCTTAAGTTAACTCATGTAGGCTTGAGTTACACATGTAGGCTCAAGTAACCACACTGGGGTGCTGATGACCCACCTTTACAAATAGAGGGGACTACCTCATGACACTTATTAGTTCTTCCGATTAGGAGCATCAGGGTACAATGTAATACAAGTGGTTCTCCCGGTTGGACCATCGAGGACCACAAAAGATACATAAAGAATATTCTTCGAAGTTACAATATTTCAACACTCCCCCTTAACGAGAAGGCCCATTCTACATCAACAACAACAAGAGTAGAGATAGAGGACATCATCAACATCAGTAGGGTAACACATCTATAAATCATTGGAAGCTTTTCAACATCATGTAGTCTTCATCTTCAATCTTCAATCTTCATCATCAACAACATCTTCAGCATTTTGATCTTTCAATTTGCAGCGACATATTCAGCACTTGGACCTTTTGATTAGCAACATCTTCAGCACTTTGACTGGTTCGATGAGCAACAACATCTTCAGCATTTTTATCTTTCAATTAGCAACGACATCTTCGGCACTTAGACCTTTCGATCAGCAACATCTTCAGCACTTTGACTGTTCGATTAGTAACGACATCTTCAGCATTTTGAGCTTTCGATCAGCAACATCTTCAGCACTTTGATTTTTCAATCAGCAACAACATCTTCAGCATTATGTCCTTTTGATCGGAAACATCTTCAGCATTTTCACTTTTCGATCAATAACAACATCTTCAGCACCTTGACCTTTCGATCAGCAGCAACATCATCATCATATTCTGATCTGTCAAACATAATCATCATCACACTCTGATCTTTTGATCAGAAACATCATCATCATACTCTGATCTTTCGATCAGAAACATCATCAACATACTCTAATCTTTCAATCAAAAGCATCATCATCATACTCTAATCTTTTGATCAGAAACATCATCATCATACTCTGATCTTTCAATCAGAAACATCATAATCATAGTGTGTCATCGTCATACTCTGATCTTTTTAGATCAGTATGTCATCATCATCATATTTTTATCTTTTGATCAGTACGGCATCATCATCATTAGCAACAACCTGCAATCCACAACTCAAAGACAAAAAGTCTTTGGATCACTTTTGGACTTAAAGTCCAGG